>SDVV010002589.1:0-22683 GCA_016164225.1 Gammarus roeselii
TATATATAGACACACAATCAAGAAGGGGAAAAGGTCCCGCTATCAGTCACCCAGAGCCTCGGGTAGAAACCGGGGATCAAACGATGGGCTGGACCAGGTTCCATCGGAGGGTGTGCGCACTAGCGTGCGTACATTTTACTCATGAAGTTCTAAATGATTGGAGCGAGGATTCGTTTCGTCTGAGTCTTACCTGAATAAATTAAGTGTTCTATAATCGACCTACTAGGTCGAGTTGCGTTGCTGTCGGAGCTGACTTTGTCCGTGTAGCTGTAGACCTTGCACTAGTCTCGACGATGCTACCTGTACGCACGAGCGTGCGTACATATCACTCATGAAGTTCTAAATGATTGGAAGCGGAGGTCCGTTTCCTCTAAGCGTTTTCCTTCTGCGCACCAGCGTGCGTCTGAAATTGCTAAAATTTTTACTTTCTTCTAACTATAAAAGCGTTGTTTTTTCCTCTCACACTGAGGCGTGCGAGCCTACTGCAATCCATGATCATCGAGCCGTACGGGGGAGCCTATTATGACTCGCATTGAGGCTTTGGTGGAACTGAGGATCAAATCAAATCCATCGGAGTGGCTGACGACCCCTCTAGAGTGTCAAATTCAAACCAATCAACGTCACAGAACGATAAACTCCTTAGAACATTCTCATCGCAAGGTGACCTGATCCAGGGCGTAGACGATGACACCAATGAGCGAATCTCGAAGCTGACAACGGGTATGCTCGAAATATCGAATGCCCTAAACAAACTGAATAAATGATGATCTTACCAGCGATGGAGACGGAAGACTACTCAGCGCCCTCCAGTGTAATCAATGACGTTTTCCCTAAACTCGAAGACGGTCTTGCAACTGTGAACATCCAACTGAAGGAGTGATTAAAAGGATAGAAGCCAAGAAACCCGCGACCTGCTCGTGTGCTTCGCCTCTAAACTCAGTGTTAACAGAACTCTCCTCCTAGCTCAAAACCATCACTCCAGAACACCAAAAAATGTAAAGAAAAATTAATATTCCCGATTTAATTACCACAACCTGTTCAGCAATTGCTCTAAATTCCCCGAACACTTAAAAATCACGTTCAATGCCAAGGAAAGGCCGGATATTTGTCCTTACACTCTACGAAAAGAACCTGACTCCATTAGTGGTGTCCAGTTCTCAACATCAGCATCAGCGGTAGCAAAAACTTTCCCATAAAAGTAGATAAGAAACTTCGACGCGACACTATACTCTCTTAGAACAGAATATGCCAAAAGTTATGCATATTTATAACACACTCAACTTATTCCATGAGATCAGGACTGATTTACATCGAAAATCTCCCGAAGCAGCAAGCTGATGAGTTCATCGTCGGATTCGTTCAATACGAGGACTGTGGTTGTATGAAGTGGCCGCCTAATGGTCGTGTTCCATTGCCTTTTCAATGGCTGTTTCTTCACATAGACTAACGGCTTGGGCCGGGCAGGAGATTAATGAAAGTTGGTAAACACAGTTAAAGTTTACAATAAACAATTTGTTTATTCTATATACCTATTCGTAGAGACACGAAAAGGGAGAAAAAGACAGTTATTTGAATGGCAAAGTAACGTAAAGATGAGCATTATATAATGCTAGATAGTATCGACAAATTGACGGCGAGAAAATTATCGCTCTAAAACAATGCACTTAAAACAGTTGAATATTTTATTTCTGCTATGTCCTTTTAGACAGCCTGCTGGTTTTTAATGTAGCCGTGCAGGACAATAGGATCTGAACCATCTCTGAGACAGAAAACAAAAAAGTTATATTATTGGGTACTTACAACTTTGTAGGTCAAGAACTTGAAAACAAAGAAAATGCACTTACACCAGCTATAAACACCAGCGTTACGCACTCGCCAGACGAGCTGTACCTGCCACGATGGCGTGATGCGCTAGAATGGTGGTGGCGTAGGAAGGCAGCCGGCTCTGCCGTTGGATTGGACCCTAGAGGTGCCAGGTAGCCTTTTTAATAATCAACTATTCGATTCTACCTACACAATAACTTTTCTTGTATAGCACAGGCTGTCAAGTTGTTGCTATTTTTGCCTAAGCTTGCCAACGAATGAGCAATTTTATTGTAATATGATGTAATACCTAATTCTAAAAACTCTCCTTTTGTTCCTGGACTTTGTACTGTGTTACCAATTTTGGCGCCCACATTTGAGTTGGTGATTTGCTGGCTGAGGCGTAAGCCACAGGTTTGGGCTGATGTCCTCACGGTGTGATGTGCAAGTAAGTGTGCAGACAAACTTTCATTGCCAGGAAGAACTGCTTTCCGGTGGCACAACTTCCAATGATGTTAATACAATGGTATAAAGAATAATAATTCAATCCTTAACAGTTCTTACAATAATTACTAGCTATTGAGCCTATATTTCCGAGCCTAAGTTGTGAATGAAAGGAGTAGTTCCAAACTCGACCGCGCGAGCTCTTACAGTTGAAACAAAAATCGCACCAAAAAGAAACACCACCGCAGCCCTTTTGCTGAAATTCAACAGCTCCACTCCGTCTAATTACATAGACATACCATTTTCTGACACCAAAACCAAGGTTACACACTTCGACAGACGTCTGATGCGATGCGATGTTACAAATGCCACACGAGCAAAGATTGTCATGGTAAGCAACGATGCTCACACTGTTCCTAAGACGACCTTGACAGACGGAACGATGCCCAGTCGTGCCTATCCAAAGAATCACACTGTTTTTACTGCAAAGTAAACAGCCAGGTCCCGGACACAAAAACTACTCCCAAGATATAAAAGAAAAAGAAATTATTCAATTTCAGATAGCCCACAAGGTCGGGCGACGATGTACTCCTCCCAGTCTGACCCTCCCACCGAGGAGAAAATATCTGCATCATTCCCTACTCACTTTCTCATAACGCTCGTAGATAGCAGAGCAAGTGAAGTTGCTCCCTCACCTATTCCATTCACTATGATGAACTCACTCTCACAACAATTAGGAGGTAAATCGGAAACCGTCCACCGACATGGAAAGAAGTATCTGGCAAATGTCGTACAACTCTAACAAAGTAACTGTATTCAAAAAATTCTACACAGACAAATACAAGACGAATTATATAAACTTCCAGCTATACCCCAACAACTGACCTAAGTTCATTTACAGCAGGTTTAGCGAAGGATTACGGTATTACCGAAGTTTTCTGGCAACATGGTTCAAATCACGAAACAATCATTCTACCGCATATCAAATTACCTTCACAAGACCCGATGCATCGGAATTCATAGATGTCCCGGGTGGACATGGGAAAACAAAAACTTACTCAGTTGCGACATGGCCTGCAATGTGCAAAAAATCCCATACGGCATCGTCATCTAATGCTGTATAGTGACGCTTGTTCTCATAACAATCGAAGTTTTCAGTCAACATACACCACACACACACATATGCATGTGTGCATGGGAATTCAATAAAAAAAATCATCATCATTACTACAGTTACGTACTAAGCGTTAACTCTACTACAATGACCTACTATCATAACCCATGATATACGAAAATCGAATCCGCACCAAGAGGAGAGCTCCTGCTCAACTCTGTGATACGGCCTAGATTCGACGGGTATCATCCATTGCTGAAGGCAACGAATATCTTCCTATGGAGGAATCTTGCCAACACGATGGAATTTTTCTTTTTACTTCTCTACTTTCCCTGTGGGAGAGGAAAGAACGGAGAAAATGAGGAGAGATAGCCAAAATTGCGAACTAGTGTGGGTGAAGTCTGCCAACGACTCACCCCCACCCCCCATGATATTCTACGGTACGACGTAGATATGAGAGATATCTATTGTTAAGGCAATGAGTTTTGCCTATGGAGAGACCTTGCCGACATGATGGTATTTTTTTCACTTTTCTACCCTCCCTACGTTAATGAAAAAAGGAGTAGAAAAATGGGGAAAGATAGATAACAATTACGAACCAGTGCGGGTGAAGTCTGCCGCCGACTCAGCGGCGCTTGCCGATGAGCCGCAACGGCGGCTCACCCCCCATCCCGCATGACATGAGAAAATCAAACCGCACCAGGAGGAGAGCGCTGCTCAACTTTACGGTACAATGTAGATTCGACAAACAAGTGCGTTTGAAGTCGGCCGGCAACCCAGCGACGCTTACCGATGAGTTAAAACGGCAGCTCACCCCCACATCCCATGATATGCGAAAATCGAACCCGCACCATGAGGAGAGCTTTGCTCAACTCTACGGTACGACATAGATTCGACAGATATCATCCATTTTTTTTCTTACTTTTTTACTTTCCTTGTCGGGAGAGAGAAGGCAGTGGAGAAATGGGAATAACATCTATCGGTTGAATCCGTGAGTACCCTCCTATGGAGGGACACTGTCGATACGATGCCACTCTCTTTTCTCCTCTTCTTCTCTTCGTGTTAGGAGGGAAGAAGAAAAAATAAAATGGCATATTACCAGAAACTTGCTTCTCTTGGGTGGCAACGCCGGTTTCCTAGTAGAACATTTCCTAGAGAGGCCCTTCTGACATCTCACCGTGAAATATTCCTTACATCTAGGAGACACCCTTCTGGTGACATCCTGAAATATATAATGCCATATACTGCAGATACCCTCCGGCATCTCACTTTGAAAGTTATTCCCTTATACAAGTGTGAATGAACTAACCTTCTTCTCTCTCTCTCTTGTAGCACAGATTCGGGCGAGACCTAATGCAGCAGGGAGAGGAGAGACGTATATGTGCTAAGCTTTTCTTCACAGATGTTCCAATTTTTTTCAAAATTAAAATACCGGTTTTGCATGTTTTGGACTAAACCCTTGCGATAACTGTTTCTTAAAAATAAAAATAAATGTTTTTGATTCATTAGACTAACTCGACGTTCGAGCCAATCTGAAAATTTAAATATTGGTTCTTGCCTTTTCTGGATTAAAATCTTGCAATAACTGATTTTCAAAATTTAAAATACTTTAGTACCTGCTGACTAAACTTGATGCAACATAATTTCAAAACGTAAATATCCGTACCTCTTTAGACCAAAGCATGCAATAATACCTGTTTTTCAAAATTTAAAATGCATGTGTTTCTTTTGACTAAACTCAGAAGATGCACCAGCAACTCTTTTCCCAGGAGATGTCACTCCGACGTCTCACCTAGAAGTGCGACAGCCTTCAAGGAACCACTTGCGTACACAGGACTTAATCTTCTGAGCACATGGAGGAGGACCACTACCCAGGCAACTGGGAGCGCGCTGCTCTCATAAATGTGAACATACTTGTCGAAATTTATTCCCATATGCTCCTTTGGAAGTAGACTCAATACCTAATTGGAGTCCGACTGACCCAACCTCTGGGGCAAGCCGACGAACAGTACGAGTCCGCTGAGTGTGTGGACGTGTCCGTCTCTGCTTGACCGTCTGAGATGCGACCGCCTGCCTGAAACCTAAATTCTTTGCTTTCCATCTGGTTCGTCCCGTCCCTGAATTATCGTCCTAACACTCGACCCTTCCTTCTCCGGGGCTGAAATGCCTCGGGTAGTAGTAGGGTTAGTAACTAGTATGGTGGTGATGGTGGCTGTGGTTCTCTCCTTTCTATCCTTACAACCTTCTTTTTCTGAATGTGTTCGTGAATTTTTTCTTTCACATCTTTCAAGGAAACATTCGACAGGAGCACTCGTGCTCGTTTGATTTCCTTACTCTAATCTGATCTAATCTATTACCTTACTGTTGTTATACATATTCTAGTCACGTGTAACTAAAATATTTCGTTAGCCAACTCTATGTATGCTCATTATGCCTATTTATGCTTCATGACTATGTATGGTACATAGCTCATGTCTGTACATGCTTGTGCTCGTTACATCATAATATCTCAATCGTATCATGTTAGTCAATTCTCGTTGAGCGACATAGACTCCGTCCACCGGTTACTCGCTTAACCGCAGTGACGTCACGTCCGCCCAAGATCTTCGATGCTGGCTCGTTGTTCATTATCCAGAACCCATTTCAATGCGAAATCGACCTACCACTACCGTGCTAGACTTCCTGACCGTTTCGAGTCAGGCACACAAGGCAATTTTCAGCCACGTATCGTTCATTCAAGCAAGCTTTTACTAACTTAATCAAAACATCATGTTCGATCATAATTTAAAATTAATAATTCTCTTACCTAAATTGAACATCTATCAAGTATAATTATTTTAAAGCAAATCATTAATGTTTACAAACCACTTCATCCAGAACTATCGCGTCTCTGAAGTCACGTGTACACTCGTCACAACGTTCACGAGTAGTCAACTATCTCTCGATTAATATAAACAAATTTCTATTTGAATAATATGCAGACCATTCATTATAATTAATTTCACATGAATATTGTGTTGCAATTTCATGCATAACGTACTCTGTCTAACCTACTGGAATATAGCTGTACTTTCACTCAGGTCCTTCTTAGCTCAACTGTTTCACCAAGAGCGTTCACGCACGGGCATAATTACTTAATATTGTTGCATGTTTTAAATTAGCAGAGAGCTATGTTATAATATATTGATGTTCATGTAGCCCTTGAACACACTTTTACGTGAATGTAAAAACGACGTTCTTTCATTCTATATTACTCATTAGTTGAACATGAGCATTTTTCTAATCTTCCCTGCATCAGCGTTCAACTCCAATTCGTGTACGTCCGTTCGTCCGTAAATGCATCGTAGGCAAGCGAGCAGCTTTTCGCGGGCTTGCCACCCCGTCCGTAAGTGTATCGTAGGTGGCAAGCCCACAAAGAGCGAGCAGCTCTTCACGGGCTTGCCACTTTGAATGGCCACATTTGACTACTTCTACGAACACACACTGGGCAAGCCTTACGTCTGACCACTTCCATCAAGCCTAGGCCTCCGCCCAACTCAACTATAACCGCATGAGCCCCAAGAAGGCTCGTGCAACTTAGACACTCGTCAAAGTAACAACTCCATCCGTATCAACTCTACCGCATTTCATCGCCGTGAAGACTCGTGCAACACCCGCTGTACACTTCAGCCTGCCCGGGACAACTTCAAGTCGTCACATTTACAAAATTCAAGACGCACTCACGCACCACTCGAGCCTGCGCCGTGCTTACCAACTACCAGCAACAGGACCGAGCGTATCGACTAGAAGTAGCTTATATAGGTGCAAAACGCGGATGCGAAGGAATATGATAGGGATAATTAGCGGTGGGATGGAGGTTGACCGGAGTCAGGCACACGGACGAATGTGGGCGGAGTCACTGATAAGGGAAGTGGGCGACGCGAAGGAGGGGGTACGGACGGACAGCTTTCAGATTATTCATAAGGTATAGGTTATATATGGTAACAGGTTTTATATGTTAATAGGATATATAAATAGAACGCTTACATATATATTTACACGTAGGTTACCTTGGTATTTTCTATCGCATTTCAATGCTAGGCATACTGTATTGCAATTCATTACATGTCATGTTTTGCATATGTGCAATTTCAATGCTAGTCCTCTGAGTGTTTAGAGGGGTAGTGAAAACTAACATTTATAACATATTTTTTATAGATAATAAATCTAACTGTTACATAACAATTAACATGCAGTATTAAAGGTTAAAACACCACACATATCTTTCCTATACGAATGTTGATTTTCGGATACGTTCATGCTAACTTCTTGATCCGATCACTCCTGATCAATTTACACGCGCATAGCTTCAATTAGTTTAATATTATTTCTGCGATTGTTTTATTTATGTCTACGATATTCGCAGTGGTTTTATTTTTGTTTGCTATATATGCTGTCATATTATGACCGAATGTCACATCGCACGTGATTTGTTTATATATGTATGAGCTTATTTGTATATCGATTAAATAGAAAATTATCAGCTATAATATAATTACAGTTATGATATATATCCTTAGACAATATTCGAAAAAACATGACATTTCCATGCCTGCTGATGTTCTAATGATTTATTTAGAGCTCAGATATATACATATATGTTAGGTATACATCGACATTCAACATAAGCATGATGTCACCAAGACCCTGAAGCCAAAACAGTCCTGGAGATGAGTGTTCCTAAAACACCGGCTAAGAATGATCCCTAAAACACCCGGCTGAGAATGATCCCGAAACGCCCTGAGAGAAAAAAAGTGTCCCGAAACAACCCTCGAGATTTGGGGCGCGATAAGCGCGGACCATGATTAGCTCCCGGCGTTTCTTGTGGCCGAGTGTGCCCGGGTACTGAGGCAGTCTAACAGGTTACAATACGTACACTGTGTGGGCCACCGCTCGCGCTCTGACCACGGTCCTGCGGCAGTGAGTTCTGTGTCGTTGCTTGAAGTGGACCTGCACTTGACCATCCCCCAAAGGTGCGACATTTAAAGTGATCTTGTATATATTTTATTTTTGTATCAGTGTTATGATACATGGTATTGTATATGATCATCGGTAGTGTTGTGAATATTTAGAGTGTTCCCACGTTAGGATACCCTATGTATTCCCTATTCTCATGTATTTTTTGCCAGTCATGGTCAAGAGTGCAGTGTTGGAGGTGGTCACGGGGCCTTATCTCTTGATCGCAAGGAGGAACTACCTCCCGCATGTGGTACGAGTGGCATACATGTTTTACCTTGTAATAGTCACCCAGGTGTGCGTCTTAGATGTGAGCGTGGTGATTATTGGTGAATGGTGTTTGGTGGTTATTGTTGGTGATTATTGATAGCTTGTGATGGAACTTTTTGTGTAGTTGTTACGATCTTGATATAAAGGTTGCTATAATACGTTAAAGGCGGAGCAAGGTTGTAAGGAAGACATAAATGTTTTTAAGATATTATTTTAAATAAGGTAACAATAACAAGTGATCAGGGAACTTCACGAAGCATGAATAAGGATTGTGATACTATAATAAGAGCAGCTACAAGTCAAGGTGTATGATTGATATTGTGTAGCTGTTTTGATATCTGGATAAGTTTAGATTGCACGAACGCGGAGGCTCATAATTGTAAGAGATTAAAATAGACAAAAAGAGACGAAGCGTTGTGAATGAGAAGTTCACTCTACAGTGCCCAACTCTACACTGTCCGTCTATCAGGAGGTGCCCCTTAATTCTCCGACGCGCTGCCACGAAGCGATAGCCGCTACAGTAAAACGTGTTGAAGGGAATTGTCCAATCATGGATTAACGTCACCCTCTGAGAGGCTTATCCCCACGGTTCCATATCTCTTTATGGCACACCAGAAAATCCCAGACTCCTCCTCCATTTTGGTAATACATACAGGGCTATGAAGGCAATAGAGAATAAATACATAGCCAGCTGCTGCTACCCCTATATCGATCACCAGAACAGCTGATCTCCTCCTTTCAACAGACAGGCACAAATGACCTCCTATTATACAACGGGTCTTCGACGAGTGAGACGAGTGACCGAATCCGAGGGCACACGTCTTTTTGCCGAAGGAAGTAAAAATAGGGGAAGGCTAGCCCTAATCCAGCCGCTCGAATCATGAGAAACTCACACTTTGACTACATATTATAAGCGTAAAAGCGGAGTTTTATAAAACCTCCCCTTCTTATAGTGACATCGTTCTCGATGTCAGTCCTTTTTTCTTCGCTTTTGTTGACCGCGGGGTTCTCGACGTCCTCGATGTCCTTTTCTTTAGTCGCGAAGCTCTAGACGTCCTCGAGGTCACTCTTTTTCTACACCACGCAGTCTTGCGCTCATGCCTGGGGGTAGTTCACCGAGATTCTGTCGTTTTCGATCTGCACAGATTTTGCGCTGACCCTGGAAACCAAAATTGGGTCGAAACACTATTTTTGAGGCATGATTGCTTAATTGCGCGTCTAGTTGTCTTCGTTGGTTTATTGATTATTATTTTACATACAACTTTATTGCCATAAACACTATTTGAATAAATGTAAACGAAAATTAAGTTTAAAAATTCGCCGCCGGTTCTGATTTCATGCAACGGATTATAAATTATAATATTATAATCGATGATCAACCGCCAACGTCTTATTTGAGGTAAGAATCAGGAATGCCTGGCGCGAAATACATGGGATGGGGCTATTACGAAATACATGGGGTTGGGAAAACCGCCAACACATGAGGCTAAAAAAAATCCTCAGAACATGGAGTTGGAAAATCGAAATGTGCTATCATATTGTAGAGATGGGTGTCAAACATTGTATGAATAATAAAGTGGTGAATAGACGACATAAGTTATTCATAAAATATATACATAGCACTGACTATATACACTTTATTACCGCTAGGAAATGATTAAATGATTGGCAATCCGAATAACTCGATACTGGAGTACAGAAATCGAATTAGTATACTTCTGTTATAGAAGGTGAAGCACAATATTAGCTTATGTGACAATGATGGTATCGTTAAAAATGATACGGTAAATGGTAGAAATTATTCAATAAATTATATTCTCGCCGAGTTGGCCTCTGTAGAAACAGGTAGCTACTCATCGTTCCACGGAAGTTCAATTTGAATTCGATGATGAGCGGTGCTTATATAATTTGTACCCAAACTGCATTTCAAGTTTGATCTAGGGGCCATCATACCACTTAAGCCATCGATAAATTGTGTTTAGTTGATATATGAGAGTTTGTTGGAGTTTTGTGGTGCGGTGTGGTTTGCTTGTTTAATTAAATTGGGGTTAGCTGCGTTTGAATTTCATAATGCCCAGTTCACCTCTAACGTGACTTCCTCGACATTAAGATATTCTGGCCTTTTTCATATATTAGTATGCGGACTCCTTGGATGACTCGAGCACACCTGGATTAGTTATATGTCTGTACGTACGTCAGATTAAGCTCACCAGTAAGGGCTTTTTACTTGTTATTCCTTGGAACAACACGATGGTTCACCCTTTATTTGATTGCGCGTGTGATCTGAGTCAGGAATTATCGTTTAGGAACGACTGGCGCGTGGCCTCCCTTGATTTACTGAGTCATTGCATGTATTTTGTGAGTTAAATTGTTCAGTCAGGAGTAATCGTTTAGGAACGACTGGCGCGTGGCCTCCCTTGATTTACTGAGTCATTGCGAGTATTTTGTATTTATGAATGTTTTGTGAGTTAAATTGTTCATTCACACCTCCACTCTCCTTGGTCATTCGTTTTACACACCTGTATTGCATCAGTCAAGCCTGCGCAACACTCGTATTCACGTCCAACCCATCACATGATCATTTCATCGCATTCATCCGTCCTATTATGTTTCACTTCGGAACGCTACCAAACATCTACTCATTTTATGAAAGGCGAACTCGACTCGCAATGAATTAAATTATCGTAAGTGACATAGATTGGTGCACGATCCCATCTATCATTAGGACTGATAATTTCATAAATGTCTGATTTCTTGACGAAAATAGAAGTGTCATGACTCAAAAAGAAATCCGAACAGTTGATGACTATAAGAACATTTTAACATTAACGTCACCAAGCATTTTATACCTACTAACGCAATTTTCCAACGGAAAGCAGGACATTGTATGAACTTACCACAAAAAAGGTCATGATATGATTTATGGGTGAGTGACCATATACGTACCAGTCTATTTGAAAGTTATGCATATATTTCTTAATTGCTTTGGTTAGACATATTCCTGGAAGCATACATGTGAAAATTTCGCTGGATAATTTTCTTGGTACCTTGTATTACCAAAGCGGCCTGCTGCGATCGTTATGATTCACACTTCACTGATTAAAGATATAAGATTACTTACAGTTTTTATGCCTTTTTTTTTGTCAAAACCTTTTTAAGAAACCTGCAGCGTTGTCGGCCAGTCTCAGCAGAGAGGGTTCTGCTTCAGCCAGCCTGGCATCCCAGGACGACAGAACGACAGTCAGTAGTGACGTGGCACTCAGTCCACGCCGGCGTCTTTCTGCCTCAGAATGACAGACGGCTGTTCACTCGCCATCCTCGGTTCTGCCTGACGCGCGGCCAGAAGTCGGGCAAGCAGGGGGGTTTGACGTGGCACTCGATCCACATCGCCTTGTAGTTTTCCCCTCATCTCTCGCCAGGTTGAATTGCTCCCCTATTGTATGAAGGTTTGTTTTATTTTAATTTGTAGCGTGTGACATGAGAGGTGCATAGGCTGGTTTGAACATGCCAACAAAGGAGTGGGTAAGGGAACTTAGAGCGTTTTGTTATAAAAATATGATTTTAATTTATTTTGAAGTGATTAATTTAATTTTAATTTGTTTGCTTCAAAATCCCACCGCTGCCACCAGTGTTACGAACTTGAAATAAAGGTTACTATGATACGTTAAAGGAGGCGGAACCAGGTTGTACGGAAGACATATTTGAATAAGGTAACAACAACAAGTGATCAGGGAACTTCACAAAGCATAAATAAGGATTGTGATACTATAATAAGAGCAGCTACAAGTCAAGGTGTATGACTGATATTATGTAGCTGTTATGATATCTGGATAAGTTTAGATTGCACGAACGCGGAGGCTAATAATTGTAGGAGATTAAAATAGACAAAAAAAGACGGTGCGTCGTGAATGAGAAGTTTACCCTACAGTGTCCAACTCTACATTGTCCGTCTATCGAGAGGTGCCCCCCAATTTTCCGAATCGCTGCCACGAAGCGATAGCCGCTACAGTAAAACGTGTTGAAGGGAATTGTCCAATCAGGAATTAGCTCCACCGTACGTCACCCTCTGAGAGGCGTATCCCCACGGTTCCATATCTCTTATTGGCACACCAGAAAATCCCAGACTCCTCCTCCATTTTGGTAATACATACAGAGCTATGAAGGCAATAGAGAATAAATACATAGCCAGCTGCTGCTACCCACATATCGATCACCAGAACAGCTAGTCTCCTCCTTTCAACAGACAGGCACAAATGACCTCCTATTATACAACGGGTCTTCGACGAGTGAGGCGAGTGACCAAATCCGAGGGCACACGTCTTTCTGCTGAAGGAAGCAAAAATAGGGGGAGGCTAGCCCTAATCACGCCGCTCGCATCGTGAGAAACTCACACTTTGGCTACATATTATAAGCGTAAAAGCGGAGTGTTATAACATAGTAATAGGTGTAGTAAAGGATAAGTTTTATTGTATAAATTAATGTTCGTCCACGGTGTAAGGGTTTATTGAATTGGCTTATCCGCAAGAGGTGTTAGTTTGCTACATAGCAGGTTAGTAATATTTATTTATTTGTCCATGTATTTATCGTATTATTTAATGTTAGGCTTCCTTGAATTAGCTTATCCGCAAGAAATGTTAGCCTGGTACATATCTATTTGTCTGTATGTGTAGGATGTAATTATTTTTAATAGTATTGTATTGTATTATTTAATCGATCTGGTTGTATGTGTAGTATATATAGCCGCCGTTCTTATTTCAAAGGGTATTTATTGCGTTGTAATAGGATTTCAACTTGCTGATGCTTTCATTGCTAAATCTTTAGGTTGTTAAGGGTTTTATTTAGTGATGTAGATACCGTTGTAATAGATTTTCTACTTGCTTTCCCTGCTCTGTCATTATCTACTTTAGGTATGTTGACCTGCTATGTATACGTGAAATGCGGAATTATGTAGCTGCTTTGTTATTATAGAGCAAAATGTATAGTATTGGATTAAGTCCAAACTCTTTTTATTGTTTATATAAGAACATTTACATCAACATCCTAGGAACATTTACATCAATCTTTTTTCATCATATAAAAAGAGGTTGCAGGGCTATACCTTCACGTATTTTCAATCCGTATGACTGTGGACAATGAAACATATATGTTGAAGTATATATTCATTTACATATGTTCATATTTTACACCATCTTAGGATCATTTAAAAAATAAAACTTGAAGACGTGGATGTACTTCTGTCCTTCACTCGAGTATATTCACCAATTACGGCCTCAGCCGGGTTACGTCTCTTCCAAGTTAAATCCATATTTACATTTGTATCATCATCCACGACACATCGCTTCCTCTTTTTAGTGACGGTAGGTTCAACTTCAATAGGTTTTTGGGGAATGTCTGGGTGCCCATAGGCAAGAGTTGTGCTCGCATCGATATCGTAGGGTTTATTTTCAAACTTACCGAGACAATGTTTAATAGTACGTACAGTTTGAAGCTGGCATGCTTATGGGCGAATGTTGTGCATGTTCTCTAAGTGTGTATATGTTTTCTGGTTATGGATGTGTTTGTATTGTTCATGTTTGATTTTGGCATGTGTCTGGTAATTGACACCTTTTGCAGCTGATTTTGTGGGGTCGGACTCTAGAAACATACTGTAACACTTTGGCTGCAAGCACAAAATTTCACTCTGGTAGTTGTCGGCTGATTCGCTTTTCAGTAGTCCCAGCTGTCCTTTCTTTGTTTCATCATACAATGGATGATTTTTCGGGTAGTTGGAGAACCCCATGTATGCAGACAGGGAAGTTTGCCGCATTTCGCCTCAATGTCATCCACACCTTTGAACTGGAGCAGCAACGAATCTGTGTCCGAGTAGATGAGCGAGACGTCACCGTAGCGTGGTTTCAGAGTGTCATAAAAGAAGCTGTAGACTTTTGCTTTAGCTTTCTCAAATACATTATTATTTGTTTATTTCGAATAAGCTTGTTACAATTTAATGAGAATTTGTGAAAATTGTAAACAGATGGTATTTTTTTTTTAAATAATGAAAGAACATGCCTCATACAATCAATGAAGTAGACATAACCATAGGACAATTTTTTCCTCAGCAAACTCAATTGGTATACAATGCGATACAAATGTTTCAAAGTAAGTACAGTGTAATCGTTGCTTCTTTTCGTTTTATTTACAACTACCACGGGCCTCTGTTTACCTGGACTCAGCGTGCGACGAGGTTTCCGTTTGCAGAAGGCATAGGCGTAATTTATCACCGTATACTCGACAGATTCACATTATATTTGGTACGTAGTAAAATCCCGTTTAGAAAAGCATATAGTTTACACATTTTTAAAATCGTAGTTGTATGCTTGTCGCATTGACTCAAATATTTGCCTGGTAACGTTTCTTATAAGAATAAGGAAATTATTATTTTTTCGGGAAGGTATTTTACATACAAGAGGGTAATCTCAGGTCCCTTGTGCAACCGAGCAACCTCGTATCACGTGCTGTTTATGTATTCAGAGGTCTATGCTACCCGTCATCACCAGAATGTCTTATTGTTCGACAATTAGTAGCTACTTACAACTCAGCTGCTAGGCAAATAGTACTTCATTTTGAGGCAACATGTTCATTGTTTAACAAATAATTTTTAGTTATGCCAACGGCAAGTATTTTTCTTTGGTCAATTGGCTGGAGAGACAAAAAAAAATTATTGACGGCGAATCAAATATAAATGAACTTCCATGGAAATTGATAACATGGTAGCTTACAAACACTTATTACTTATTAACCTTGTTTGATCCTATAATACTCTACAACATATATTTTGATACCCGGATTTTTGTTGCCCTTGATATTTCAATGTCCATGAATGTCATTGAAATGTTCTTGAACTCCATATTTAATTTGAGTGGCGAACCTGGGAGTGTCATTTGTGTCATTAATGGTCTTTGAGAGGCGAGGCTCAGGTGCTCGAGTTGTGTGTCGAAGCTAAAGTCCCCGTTGGTGTGTGTCATTATTAGCAGATAGTACATCGCCTTATGGCATTTTTTTAGGGGTCGGGGGAAGGAGTAATACAGATACAGATACAGACACTAGGCCGCACCCCCCAGGAAGGGGGGTGGCCGACGGCAAGGCGCACCTCACACCCTCATATGCTCACACTCACACAACTTAGACCATTTGTGCTAAAGGGTCCGACCGGTACCCCCACAACATACACTCTGGGTCACGAGTGCAGTCCGAGGATCTGTTGTCAGCAGCAGGGCCCGACAGTTTTCACTGGTTTACCCCCGTCGCGTAATAATGACCGGCCCCCCCACCCACGACCATCTCGACAGCGAGATGCCAAGGGCGGGAAAGCACATCAGAGCAGCGTCAAAATCAACTATTCACAACCAATCTTCAATCACGCCTGTTCATTGCACACTTTCTCGTCACCTCCACATTCATATTTCTCCTTCCCAACGCCTGCTTCCCACCATCCATCCACCCAAACTTTGGTCTACCTCTAGGCCTGCGACCACTCGCCTTCGCATTCATCACCCTATTTACCAATCTCCCTTCATCCATCCTCTCCATGTGCCCGAACCATCTCAGAACACGCGAATCTACTCTGTCCTCCAACTTCTTCACCATCCCTGTTTTGATTCGAACCACGTCTTTTGTGATCCGGTCTCTCAGCGTTACTACAGTCATGCTTCTCAAACATTTCGTCCCGAAAACATTCAACCTTCTTTTCTTTTCTGCTCTCACCCCCTAAGTCTCAGCTCCGTAGAGCACAGTTGGGGCAACAACACCTTCATACAACTCTCTCTTTGCTTCTATCCCCAACGTCCTACAGCTCATTACACTCTTCAGTACACCCAACACTTTACACCCCTCCTCCATTCGCGCCTTCACTTCAGTTTCCACCAGTTCATTTATCTCCATATGGGAGCCCAGATACCTAAAAAAACTGAACTTCCTCCAGGAGCTCTCTATTACGGGTGCTCGCATCGATAGTCCTCGAGCATCTCATTACTTTACTCCTACCTACGTTCACTCAAAGCTTCCTCCTCTCACACACTCTACCAAACTCAGACACTTGCCTACATAGCTTCTCCTCTGCATCTGCAACCAGGGCCGAATCATCAGAAAATAGCCACTGGTTCAACTGCCAACTCCGTCCATTCGCTTCCAACAGTTCCAAGCCACGACTTAGCACACTCGTGTTCACCTCCCTGACCACACCATTTATATAGAGGTTGAACAGCCAGGGAGACTTCACGCAGACTTGTCTCAGTCCCACTTTCACTGTGAACCAATCACTCACCTCGCTTCCCACTCTGGCGCATGCTGGTCTGCCAACATAGAAACTCTGCCCCGCTTTGAACAGATGTCCGCCCACTCCATACAAACGCAACACCCTCCACAGCGCTTCCCTGTCAATCCTGTCGTATGCCTTTTCCAGATCCATGAAGGCCCAGAACACATCCTTTCATTTGGCAAGTTACTTCTCACAGACCTGTCTCACTGCAAAAATCTGATCGGCACACCCTCTACCACTCCTAAAGCCACACTGTTCCTCTCCAATTGCGCAGTCCGTACAGTCTCTCATCCTTTTGATCAGCACTTTCCCGTACAACTTACCGACCACACATAACAGACTGATACCTCTCGAGTTGCAGCATTCATTTTTATCTCCTCTGCCCGTGTATAGCGGAACAATGCAGGCACTGCGTCCCTCAATCGGTACCACGCCACAAAAAACATCACGTCCACCGCCTCCTGCACCTCTTCCCTGGTAATGTCCGCCACAAGTCTTTCTCCCAAATTTGGCATTTGAGCCCCACCACCCACAGCAACAATGTCATCTCTCTGTCATCCTCGACATTCAACAACTCATCAAAATACTCGGCCAACCTCTTCCGTACATCACCACTTTCCAACAACAACTGGCCATTTTCATCTTCCACCACTTCCTCCTTTCCGGTCTCTCCCTTTCTAACCCGCTTCACCTCTTTCCAGAACATCTTTTTGTTCTCCTCAAAATTCTGGCACAGCCGTCTGCCCCATCGGGCATCAGCGTATCTTTTGGCCCTCCTCGCCACCCGCTACATCTCGCTTCTCCTCTCTTTGTACCTTTCATACGACATCACCGGTTTCACCTGCAACCACTCCTCGAACGCTCCTCTTTTCAGTGCCACCGCCAGTTTGACCTCCTCGTTCCACCACTCGCAATCTTTCCTTCTGCACCCGCCCACACGGCGCGCACCACACACCTTCTTCGCACATCTCAGCAACGCATCCCTTAACGATTCCCTTTCTTCCTCCACATCTCGCATTCAGTCCACTCACTTACACTACCTCTCTTCCTCCTCCCACTCGTTTGTTGCCTTTCCACTTCTGCTCCACTCTTAATCTACCTTCCACCAGCAGATGATCAGACACTGCTCCACCCTCCCCTCTCAACACTGCAAATCCAACAGCCTCCCCACCATTCTCCTCGATATCAGCACAAAATCCATCAGTGCTCTCTCCACCACTGCACCATGGGCTATCCTTAGCCAAGTGTACTTGTGGATATCTCACTTCTTGAACAAACTGTTCCCGACCACCAACTCCTGCTCCATACACAGACCTATCAGTTTTTTTCCACTGTCATTTCTACCGGGAACGCCATACTTTTTATCACATTCTCTACCACTACATCTCCAACTCTTGCATTAAGGTCACCCAGTACAACTACAGTGAAATGATCTCCAAATCTCTCAATGCACTCACTCGGTCAATCCAGAATTGCTCACTCTCTGCTTCACTCCTCGTGCTGCCAGGTCCGTAAGCACTCACAAATGCCCATCTTTCTACGTCTAACTTAACTTTTACCCACATTAATCTTGAGGACAACTCCTTCCACTCGGTAACGCTACTAGTCAACCGATCACTCAATATCAAGACCACACCTTCTCGTGCCCAACCTTCCTCCACACCAGACTTTCTTCCATTTACTACACCAAACTCACATTCACCCTTACCTTTCAACTTCGTCTCACTCAGCGCCAACACATCAAACTTCCTCCTCACAAACATCTCACCAATCTCCCTCCTCTTAACATCATTCGTACTACAGTCACGCACATTCAGCGACCCTTAACAATAAGGGTTCGGAGAGGTGTGTGCCTCTTCTTCTCCCGCTCGTCTTGCCGTCTTCGAGGAAAGGTTTTACAGAAAACGGGATTCCTAGCCCTTCGCTCCGCCCTTTTTAGTCGCCTTTTACGACACGCAGGGGTTACGGTAGCACAATTCTAATCCCGGCTTCGGGGCTCCCTTTTAGTCGGCTTCTACGACACGCTTAGGATACGGTAGCAAGATTCTAACGCCCCGGCTACAGGCATATACCTTATTACTTTTTCAGAAAGTCTTTTCAACTTTTGTAATGAGCAAAAGCTGTGAAGGATAGTCAAACTTTCGCAGTGGAAAAATGTTCTTCAGTGTACAGTAGACCTACATGGAAGTCATTAAAGAAGGACGCACTCGGCTTAAACATAAATACAACCACAAAATGTTCCCGTACGAATGGCTTCATCCAGTAATGCTTGGGCCTAATTGGCGTCTTCTGTGGGCTCATGGCCGATTTTGGAGGGCGGGGGGAGGGGGTAACGCTGGGGCCTAATTGACGACCCCTGTTGCCCTACTGCGGATATTTTTGGGGTGGTGGAAGAGTACTTGTGAGAGGTGTGCATAGGGCAGGGGTTAATTGTTCTCTGCGTGCGGTCTTGATCAAATTATAGATAAGAAGGGGTACGTGTGTTTGGGTGAAAAGGTAGGATGTATGTAAGGTGTTGTGTATATTCATAGTGTATTTATTGTGTGTACAAAAGAATATGGAATGTACCAGGATACAATCTTCAATTGCTGGCATGTAGTGTTTTTTTATAGCACTTCCAATGCCTAACCTTTGAATAAAATAGAGTAATACAAACTTATCTATAAGATGATATTTATTAAGGGTATCAACTGTAGCAAATGTGCGATAGATATATGCTGTAACGGTTCCTGTTAAAAAAATCTTAAGCGGGATTTATAGTCTAGCTTTTGTTAACTGCAACCGTTACAGCATAAATCTATCGCACATTTGCTACAGTTGATACTATTTTTTTCTTCTACGGAAGTTTAAAATACGAACAATTTTCTTTGTGAGCAGCAAAGGGTAGCAAAATTTTGAACTCATCTATACTCTGACCTATGTAACTTTAAATATATGTGTACGCATGATGTTGGCACTGACACCGTATACGCCTACATAAGGGTGTTTGTACAACATGGTGCCGACATTGACAGGGTATGGTATACAAAAGTGTGTACATTCGGCACCGATTCATATATGAATACAAAAGTGTGTACATGTGCGTGCATGATGTCGGTACTGGTGCCGACACCAACCCATATATGCATGTAAGTTTACTTCTTAAGTGGGGCCCATACTCAATTTTTTTTTACACGTACACACATACACGTATATACACATACACATACATTTCCTTACATACACACGTACATACATGTGCACATACGTACACAGACCTATACACATATATTCAAAGACAGGTGACGTCACCAGTGATCAACGATAGACCTAATGATCTGCGAAAAATCTTATAATCGAGTTATATTAGCTAGCTGCATACCGAGATTGGACTCAGTGTTACGTTGGGTGTAGTATATTACCTATAACATTCAAAGAATTGATGTAATTTACGTATAAAAATGAGCGATATTTGCACAATCATGATTGGAATAGTGTATTCAAACTGCTAATGATAGATCACAACGTAGAGCGAAGTGTGGAATACCTTACATAGGCACAAACGTCCTACTGTTCGTCCTACTGTTCCTCATAACCTTACTTAACCAAGAATTGTTAATACATAATTCTTGATTAAGTAAGGTTATAAAGATTTGCGTAAGGGTGATACAGCTACAGTAATTGCGATGTGAGGAATAGCTGGTTTTCAAATGATTAATATGACACTTGAAATGGAATGCCATGAGAATATTCACATGCAATGCAAAAATAGTGCGTACAAATGATATAAGATAAACTCAGCCTGGCTATGGATACAAACACAGGTGACGTCATTAGTGATCAACGATGGAACTAATAATCTACAAAAAAAGTGAAATCGAGTTGTAGTAGCTAGTTGCATACCGAGATTGGATTCAGTGTTACGTTGTGTGTTATTGGAGACGCACGTGTCATTTTCAGATAAATAAAATGAATGTTCACGTTGCGAAAATTAGCTTCCGGTTGATGGATGAAAAAATCTCCGAATGTGATACGAGTTTGTTTGAAGAAATATTGACAAGTGTAGGCAATTAAAGAAATATCTCAAAATAAGTAATACAAGAATCAAAACAGTGAGAGATATTATCCATATATGGACGAAAACAAAAAAAATAGAATTTAGGTGACTAAGGTCGCTGCGGTACAGTCGTATGTATCAATGTTTGACGAAAATAAGAATGTAAATCTTGAAATTGATATGACCCAAGTAGAAAATCGTCATAACTGTTATAAAACGCTGGTAGTGGGCAATAGATTTTTCATATGAACAGAAGAAAATCTGGTTCGCATGCAACAATTTCTCGAAGATGAATGAGCAGAATGACTTCGAATTAAATAATTATCAAATAATTAATGTTCAACCAGAAGAAGCATTGCACCTGTGGAATCACGGGGATGGGGAAGCATTGCTTATTCAGATTAAAACACTGATGGAGTATATGGAAGAATTTGACAGAGTGGTGAAATATGGTGAAGATAGGTGTTATTGGAATGTAAAATTCATGCTGTACCAAAATCAAAACGTGTAGACAACATTGGAGATGCAAGCAAGATATGTAAATAAAACTAATAAAACGCTAATAAGCCTTACAACTCCTTAATCAAATTTTCTTTATTGCACAAATATTAAAGATTAATCAGTGAATTCATCGCCTCAGTCAGGGGTAACAAAGGTATGCCGAAGTTAATAGAATATGTTTCAAAGCATGAAGCGAAGCTCGAACTGGCAATCGTCACAAATTAAACACTGCTATATAGTAATCTGGGTAAATGTTCTACATGTGTGACAGATTGGTAGGATGTAAATCAGAGTCGGTTCAGATCTTACTCAGTCGACGTTGTGATTCTGCTCGGGAATGATGGGTTACAGCTTCAGTTGGCGTTATTTCCAAAATAATGGTGGAACGGGCGTATGTAATCTTCGCAAAAAATAAACCTTTGAATAAACAAAAATCTACAAGCAAATTGTGGCCTCATCTCAACCGTAGTCATCGTTTGATTATGAAAATTGTCAGAAAGAAAATGCAAATCATAGGTGTAAATCAACAAATGGGTGAAGTAGCAGGAGATTTAGAAGTAAATGAGGTATACTTAGTGTGGCATAAAGTGTTCATTTGTGTGAAAAAGAAAACAATTATGAATGGCTTATAACATTCAAACAATCTACGTATTAAAATGGGGGTTCATTGCTAGATAATATGGGTAGAGAGTGACCACGAAATGCAAAAAGAACTAGGTTTAAGTGACATTTTGAGTCGGGTGGACAGATTCAAATTTATAATGCATGAATAAATAATCATGAAAACTTGTGTAAAAATACCTAGTTATTGGTTAATATAGGTTGGGTTAGGTTGGGTGCGAATAACAGGTGAAAGTGATGTAGATTTGTGACAAAAATGAAAAAATAATATGAACTACCTATAACATTCAAACAATTGATGTAATTTACACATGAAGAAGGGGCGATATTTTCTCAATCAAAATGGAAAAAGTGTATCCAAACGGCTTATGATAGATTAAAATGTAGAACAAAGTGTTGAAATTTGACATGTATTAAGCATAAACTATGATCTTACGTAGGCCTATACTTGAATATAAACTAAATAATATGATTACTATGATTCATGTGTCAATTGATTATTTGACACTTGAAATGGAATGTCATGAAAATATGCACATGTAATGCAAAAATAATGAGTATAAATTAAATTAGATACACTCAACCTGGAACGTTGTCGTATGC
>SDVV010002590.1:0-22677 GCA_016164225.1 Gammarus roeselii
GTTCAAGATGGCCCTTGTAAAAACGCATAAAGACACACTTGTTAATGTTCAACAAGAGATTCCATGATAACAACACAGACTGCACCAAATTTAGATCCCTCTGCAAGGAAGACACACCCAGGCGAACTGCTTGTACATCGCGGGGGAAACTCAAATAAAGTTTGAAGTCGTCAGCAAAAGCCTTCCACTCACAAGCCACACCTGCTGCAACATGATTGACATATAGCAGGAACAAGAGCAGACCCAGCACAGAACCCTGGGGCACACCACTTGTCACCTCTCAGAAGTCACTGACAACTCCCCTCAAAGAAACACACATTCGCCTTCCCATCAGAAAATTAGGAATCCAATCTAACAGTCCATCCGGAATACCCACACATCTCAGTTTGTCCAACAAAACCGAGTGACTGACCACATCGAACGCTTTAGAGAAATCCAGAAAGACCACATCAACAACCATTCCTTCATCTACCCAATCAGCAACCTCACCATAAGTAAGCAAAAGTTGGTCTTCAGTGCTCCTTCCAACCCTGTAACCAAACCCTCACAGAACAATCAACCAAAAAAATGTTAAACTAGCCAAGCAGAACTGTCCCAATAAATGTCTTGGCTTATAAACCAAAACATCTTGGGAAATAACATTGGATGCTTTCAAAAAATCCATCAGTGCAACATTTAGACCAAAACAATCTTCTCTCCATTCCACAACATTTGAATGAGCCAACAGAAGCTAATCCCTAGCAGAACAAAATTGTCAGAATCCAAACTGATGAGGAAATGGCATCTTATTGGCCACAAGAAGCTCAACCAGACATGAAACAACATTTCTTTCCAAGCTCTTGTAGCATACAGATGACAGATTAACAAGGCAGTAGTTCATTGGATCACACATTGACTTGCTCTTGCCCTAGCAAGTGCATTGTTTTCTGTTTTAGAAGCAGTTTTGCTGGATGGATTGATCATGGTGCAGAGGCTGTTTACACTCTTGGGAGTTACTACAAGCAAAACAGGATTTTGGAGTTCATGTGCATGTTTCTTACCTTAGCAGCCTCCCCAAGGGCTCAGCATACCCAGCCGTCAGGAGCACCGAGCCAGGAGAGGTCTAGCACAGCCATGCGCGCCAGCACCTACAAAGACTTCGCAGAACAACAACAGGGAGATGCTGGAAGGGATGCGCACCATTGGCTCCCAGGAAACAAACCCGAAGCCACTTGCAAGAAAACCCAAAGCACAACTACAACCCAGCAGAAAACAATGAAAACAAATATATTTACACACATATATATATATATATGAAAAAAAAAGGACGAATCACACCACAGACTTGCCAACATGACTGGGAATGCAAAACCCTAGCACTCAAACATCCTATTTTACATAAACTCAGCCAACCTTGCCTTGAAAGCAGAAATGGTAGAAGACTCGACAACAGCAGCAGGCAGCTCATTCTATATCCTAATGCATTGAACATTAAAAAACCTCCAGGCTACATCCACAGAGCATTGGGGCATCAAGAGTTTGTGCCGATGACCCCGTGTATTACCATCCAGCCACCTTTGGAACAGAATGGATAAATCAAAATCCTCCGTGTCACAGCACAGAATTCTCCAATACTTCATGAGGTAACTTCTCAGTAACCTACCCTTGATTGAAAACAAATTGAGGTCCGTCAGCCTGTCAAGGTAGGACATCTCAGACAGACCATGCACCTGTTTGATCCACCTTGTCTGAACAGACTCAAGCAACTTCACATCCTGGACATAACTAAGATTCGACACACAGGAGCAGTAATCAAGAATAGGCCTGACATGTGCCACAATGAGTGTGACCATAAAATTTGGGCTTCTATTCACTGTCGACCTAAGCAAATCACTATGACCAGCAGCTTGTCTCACAACGTCTCTGACATGGCCATGAAACGCAACAACATCCACATGAACTCCCAAACCACGATGAACTTGGATGAACTCCAAACGAGCCCCCCCAAGATTCAACAGCCTCTGCACCGCGGGGATCAATTCAACCAGCAAAACATCCTCTGAAATGTAAAACCCACTCGCTAGGGTTCCATGACAAATTCCACGAAGATACAGTGTCTGGAATACTTTGTCAAGGTCTTCCTGCAAAGCAGACACACTTCTTCAAAGTAGTAAAATTATCAGAAGCAAGGATCCACTTCTTCTAAGTCATAAAATAACCAGAAGCATGGATCATGCTAACCCAAAATATCAAATATCAATGATGTGCCTAAAAGGGTTCCAGGTTATGGAATGGTAAAAATATTATAATACACTAATATAACAGCACCTAATTTAATGAATTGTACAATCAACTACTTTACTTCATTTGTTTCAACCAATGTGTGCACTTGTTATTTTTGCACAAATATTTTATATTAATAAAGAAACATACTGCTTCTCTAATGGTTACCAGATGAAAATATTATTCAATTGACAAATAATTGAATTGTAACTACTGCAATTTGCTAGTAGAAACCATGCAGCTATATGATGTAGCTTTCTACAATAAATTGACATTTGATAACAGCTGCTTATCATTGCACTAATTTCTTCATAACAAGGGTTTTCATGTTCACATAGCTCATTATCACTGATGGCATCATCTCATTTGTTAATTATGCTACAATTGCCATATATATTTATTGATATTTTTCAAACCTAATCATTTATCCAATTATTATTGCTATACTTATTTTTATGCTATTATTGCCAGAATAGCATAGCTATTCATTATGGCTCCAATCAATTAATTGCCAGAATTATTTATGATTGCTATCAACTTTATGCTACAACTGCTTAGATTTATCTTCAATTAATATTATACCTTAATTCAGCAATTTATCAAAGCTCAATACTATGAAAACAACTAGCAGCCTGTACTACTGTATTGTACTTTAGATATGATCTTATTTTTAATTGGCATACTCTGCTACAAATTAGCAGCCTGCCTCATGTGTAACTACTATGCAACTAGCTGACACTTGTTGGATTGAGTACCGATTTAATCCAACAGCTTTTGTGCGCACTATAAATTACTTTTTCTTTTCTTTATTCTACAGAAAAAAAAACTGTTCTTTGCTGCTTCATTAAGTCTTTTATATTATTTGTTCTTGCTGTTTAGTCTTCATTTCAAACAAAGATTTAGCTTCTAATATATTACCAATAAATATATGACTAATGATTGATTCAGGTTCTCCACAGAGGTCAATATATAATATATACTCATTAGAGCTACAGCTCTACTCATCAACTAATTTTTATGTTTGTATTAAATCAGTTTCGAGGTGATTGTCTTCAATGTTTTTACCGCCGCAATACTTACCTATCTCTAAGGTATAACATGTACCCTAAGAACTAGGTATTCCTAAAGAAAACAACTTGCTATTTGGATCTCAGTAACTAATGGAACACTCCTAAGTATGCTTTTCACTCGGTGGTAAAGCATATAACTAAGCCCTAATCTTAGATGCAGGGTTTTCCAAGATGCAAACAAGGATAGGAGGTGCAACAGGTCATAGAAAGTATTGAATACTCCTATTCTGACATGACTAGAGTAGGAAAGGAAACCTAAATTTGACTGAGAGGCCAAGATCAGTGCAAAAGTAGTCAGAAACAGGAATGTTTCCTGAACATTCACACTAGACAGAATGACAAGAACTTCAGTAGTTGATGTAGAGGATAAGATCAATGGACCAGAAACAAAACCTCCAAATGAACCAATAGTAACATTCCACTGCAGTAGATAAACTATCCACAGTATTCCCCATCTAACAAACTCAATCTAGATGACTCAATTCTGAGAAACAGGGTATCAATCCACCATATGGCAATCCACGTACAACCTTCAACTCCTCCTAACAGCTACCAATGTAGTCTTGAGTTCAGGATAACAATTTGTAGGTAAATTTCTTTAGGGTGAATAAATTCTATCACAGGAAAGTATATAATTTAGAAATTATCCAACTAATTTTAGGTAGTGACACATAAACTACTATTTTGGGCGCACCAAGAACTAATCAGTGGTTCACTGATCAACCAGTAATATTCATTAATAGCCACATATATTAACAGAGGACCGCATAAAGGCAGACGTCTGGGGATTACCTCCAAGACAGAAAACACTTTTACACCAGAACACAATATGGATTAACACATATAGCTACACCACAAAACCCGGTAACAATAGCTATTGGGGAATAGTGTAGGTGTTGCGGTGGGTAAAGCTTTGAGGCTTCCTGCAAAAGAAACAGAAATGGTAAATAGAAATACCAATCAAAACACACAGCACCTATATATGACATCAACTAGATGTTATTCCATCTTTGGCACATTGATTCAAATTGAATTCTGATAGATAAGATCAGATTAAGGGATATCTATATCTCCATCAAGATGATAGCAGTTTAAACCACTCATCCTTCTTAGTTAAATAAAGATACAAAAAGGGATTGCACTTTGAAAAATAACTTAATGAATTATGACATCACTAGCATCATATTTTGTGACTCATAAACTATGACTGAGAAATGAAAATTTAGTACCACTTACATTAAACTCTCATATTGATCATCTCAAATCCATCAAACTTTTGCAATTTTATTTAAAGTACTCTTTTCTGGAGTAACAAGCAGCTTTGAATGAATAGACAATATTTGAATTAAAACAGAGAAGATCCCTAAATTTTTGGGAATGTAACCTCACAGAAATATTCATAACAAAATTATGCATAAACCAAAATCCTGCCTTCAGGAACCATCCACAAGTTGACACACAGCACTCACCCTTGTAGTCAGGTGCACTGCGCGCTGCCAACAAGTGGTCAGTCCTGCATTGGTCCTACAGCCAAATGAAGAATGGTGCAGCTTCAGGCAATAATTGAACTTGACATGCAATGGCGAAATTAGTTGTCAGGCCAAGCTCTGCTCCTTCTGTGAAAATAGAAACACATGATTAGGGGGAAGTTGGGATCTTAGTCCCATTACATCATGACATTGGGAAGACAAATAAATTTCGAAATGATCAGCAAATGCACCAAGGTTGGATACAAGGCCATTCATCAAAAAATTAACATATATGAGAAAGAGGACTGAACCCTGAGGAACCCCAATTAGAACATACCTTGGCTCACTATTCACTCAATCAACGCCAACACACATAATTTGAGAAAGAAGAAAACCACCAATCCACCTCAACACAACCTCAGTAACTCCAAGAGCCTGCAACTTCAGAAGCCAAAAGTTATGGGGAACAACATCAAATGCCTTTGAGAAATCAAGCATGGCCATATCTACAACCACACCAGCATCAATAGACATAACATCCAAATAAACAAGCAACATCTGATCATCTGTTGATCTAGCCTTCCTAAACTCAAATCCAAACTGGTAAGCTTCTAAGTAGTTGACCAGCTCAGCAGCAACAATCCTCTCCATCAATTTGCAGCAAGCAGAGGTAAAGTTAACTGGATGATAGTTCAAGGGATCATGTCTAGATTTGCTTTTAAAATTGGAATCACCAATGAACTCTTCCATGAATCAGGGAGTATTCCACTCTGCAGAGAAAGGTTAAAGATTATAAAGAGTGGCTGTGTCAATTGCAGAGCACACTCCTCCAGCAACTTTGGGTTGAGTCCATCCATGCCTATTGCTGAACTAACATATAGCCCTGCCAGAATGTCATGGACATTCAGAGACTTCATGGCAAACTCGCTCATTTTGCCATCAAATAACTGGGAAGGAGAATGATTGGGAGGAACATCTGCTCTATACATGTCAGAGAAGGCAGATGACAGGAGTTCAGCCATCTCCGTGGATGGTAAACCAGCTGTCCACCTGCATTACGAAGTGGTCCAACCCCTAGCCAACTGTTCTTCTTCCTTCGTATATAAGCATGGAACAGCTATGGGGAGTCACTGTACCGTCGCTCAAGGTATTTCTCGTACCAAGATGGGCTGAACAAAGCATGATTTTGAAACAGACAGTTGAGATCAAGAGAGATAGCTAGTGACTGAAGCATGTGTCAGGTTAGTTATGCAACAAGCTGCTGGTCTCTGTAGTGATTTACTTAGGTCAACAGTGAACAGAAGTCAGGATTTTATGGTCACACTCTTTGTGATGCAAGTCAGGCCCATTCTTGACTACTGTTCTTGTGTGTGGAAACTTGGTTATGTGCAATATGTAAATTTGTTCAAATCTGTTCAGAGGTAGACCCAACTGGTGCATGACCTGTCTGAGGTGCCCTACCATAACAAGCTGATAGCTCTGAATTTGTTTTCTATGAAGAGCGGTATAAGGTATAAGGTGAGATACAAAGGTGAGCAGGTTGCTGAGAAGTGACTTCATATAAGTATTGGAGAATTCTGTGATGTGATACAGAATTTTTTGAGTTGTCCATTCTGTTCTAAAGGTTGCTGGATGGTAGGACATGGGGATATCCGGACAAACTCTTGGTGCCCGCTGCTTTGTGGATGTTGCAAGAAGGCATTTTTCTGTTCTGTGCATTTAAATATGGGATGAGCAGCCTGCTTGTTTTTGATAATTTTGCATGTCTTGTTTATCCAACTTGATTGCTTCCTCTTTTTTGCCAGTTTTAGTTGTACTAGGTGTTTTCCATTATGAGAGGCTTTGAGAATGTGTTCTAAAAGCCAATGATGTGCATCCTTTCATGCGTCTTCCTGTTTGTGGTTCTGTGGAGTCCTTTAAGGTGCTGGAGCACATGGCCATGCTGACCTCTCTTGACTCGGCGCACCTGACGATCGGGTAGAGGTTGAGGCGCTACTCTTCTGGGTTCCCTAGCTAACAGTTCTAGGCCTGGCCCACCTCAGAAATTTTCAGTTTCAAGGACCATTGCAGTGGGTGGAATTGAAAAAAAAAACAGAAAAAATTATTACTTTATTGGTAAAATGGGGCAACATCAGCTGTAACAGCTCCAACTATAAAGCTCGGCAATATTTGGCCAAACATTGCACTGCCAATTTAAAAACAACCTAATAAAAGGAACTGGGGCAACAGAATGGTTCTCATTAAACCAGCTGCTTCCTGCAAACCAGAAAAAGAAAACACAGGAATTAGACTTTGCTATGTACAGGTATCACAAATTCTCCCCAACAATATCTGCAACAGCCAGGTCCACTAACCCTCACACGAGGCTGTAACATTTCCTCCACAGCCAGAATAGACAGGAAAACAGTACCCAAAAAATAATGTACAGCAAAAAGTAAAGAAGGGTGTGATGTTAGACTAAAACTCATCAAATTATAATAGAATGATACATCAATAGATAAATTATAACTGCAGGCAATAATGTTCATGACACAAACACTTAATATATTTCAAATGCACTAATTAAACTCAATGTGAATAACATAAGAATGCATCCATTGATCTATGAAAACCACGTGGAACTCTAGCTTCTCACCTTTATCTACAAACTCACAGGTTAGCACTATCATGAGTACAAATTCACGAATGTAGACCTCCCAGGAGAACATCAATACAAGTAACTCAATATAACAGGAAACGAGCAATATACATTAGAGATCAATCAATAATCACAAACAGCAGTCATGTTGGCACCTAGTCAAAAGTCTAACACTTCTTCCATCACATGTATGGGATTGTGGAATCGCGACTGGTATTTACACTGACGCCCAAGTCTCTGTGTGTAGGGACAAACTTCAACACTCTGCCCTGCAGGACATACTGGTTAGCTGGAACCAAAGAATCAAAATCAATACGTCATCTAAAAAACGGCAGCACAACACACTTATCGGGATTCAGTCCAAGGTTCCACGACCGTGCAACCGAGTCAATTGAATTTACCCATTTTGCAGTGATTGGACACCTGGAGCGGCAGACTCGGTGTCCTTGACGAGTATCTCAATTACAACTTGTAGTCATCAGCAAATGCTTTGAACTTGCATGAGAGACCACTAGAGATGTGATTAATATAAATCAGGAACAACAGTGGCCCAAGGGCAGAACCCTGAGGCACAGCACTCGTCACAGCAACTTGGCTGCTCACGCTGCCATTCACACAAACGCTCATCACTCTGCCAGAGAGGAATGCTGAGATCCAGGCTAGCTAGCAAAAAATTACAAACGCCTAAGGATTCCAATTTGAACAGGAGCACAGCATGACACCACATCAAATACCTTTGAGAAATCCAGCATCACAACATCCACAATACATCCCTCATCAATCCAACTCCCAACATCATCATAGGTCAACAGCAATTGGTCCTCTCTGCTACCGCCCCTCCAAAAACCATACTGATGAGGTGATAAGATATTATTGCTCTCAAGATACTCAGTCAACCATGATACAACCATTCTCTCCATCAATTTACAGCAAACCAATGTCAAGCTCACAGGCCTGTAATTCAGAGGATCAGTGTGGGACTCGGCCATGAATATTGGTACAACCAGCAATCTGCTCCAGGTTTCAGGGACCATTCCTGTCCTCAATAGCTTTTGAAAAATCAAACAAAGAGGGAAGGAGAGCTCAAGAGCACAGTTCCTTAGTAGATGTGGATGGAGGTCATCTGGACCCACACCTAAGCTGGGATCAAGAGCAGAAAGGACCCTTTGGACCTCCAACCTAGGAAAGTCAACATCCGCCAAACTTCCCGCAGAGAACTGGAAAGGGCTGGGTGGGTTGGAACTGCACTAACAAAGACTCCCAAAAAAGAATCAGCAAAGATTTCGCACATCCTACCAGGATCCTGCACTATCTCACCCGTCGGCAAGCAAAGAGGACCCACAGCTGGACGACCAATCTTTTTATTTCTCACGAGAGCATGAAACAGCTTACGGTTATCCGGCTAGTTTAGTAAACTAGACTCGTAATTCTTCCTGGAGTCAATGGAAAAGTTTCTATAGTGCCTATTCAGCTCACTAAATTTGTGTAGTAGTCTCTCAAGAGCATTGGCTGAGTTGGGACCCTCTGCCCCTCTGATCTGCTTGTATGCAAGCCATGCCTCTGATCTGCCTCGAGGAAGAGCAGGGGGCGCCCATGAGAGGTATGAACTTATCAATGATGGACAACAAGACCAACTGAAGAAAGGAAAAATCTTCTCACACCAAAGAAAAGCTAAATTTTAGCCCCCAGTCAATCTGGGACAAAGCCTCCAAAATTCATGGCATAATTCCTCGCGAGTCAAATACCTCTCCCTCACAGCCACGCGCTCCAGCCCCTCCCCACTGAAGATATACTCCAACACAACAGGAGAATGCTGGCAGCAAGGCAGCGGCGGCAACACAAACGCCTCACCAACACGATAATCCTCAGATGTAAGAAGAAGATCCAGTATATTATCAGAGAGTATAAAAGTAGGCTCTCTTACCTACTGCAAAAGTCCAAGAGATGAGAAACATTCTCAAAATTGCATGTCAATTGGCGGGATGTAGCCACCAACACGAGATACACAACAAATACAAGTGCCCATCAAAACACCACCACATGTCCTAGCAAAAAAGTCCCTGTCATCAATCCAGTCTGAGTTAGAGGCAGTAGTCGCAGCTCCCCTAGTATAACCCGTGTAAACGAAAGCAAAAGTCTTGGCTCCGACACATGACCTCAGAGTAGAAGCAAAATAAGTAAAGCAAATCAAGTCAATGTGACTAATGGTACTCTCAAATGTTACTACGTGAACGCTAGAAGTCTCAGAGACAAAATCAAAGAATTAGGTATCCTTGCCTTGAATAACAGTATTGACATAATAGCTATCACTGAATCGTGGATGAAATTGAGCACCAGGCATTATTTAGGCAAATTTACTCTTCCCCGTTACTCACTATTTCACAAAGATAGACAAGGCCGAGAGGGCGGAGGAGTGCTGTTTCTTGTAAAAAACACTCTGCAAATATTAGAAGTCAACATTCCAAACAACAGGCACAACATAGTATCAAAGTAGTCGGCAAACATATAGAATGTCAAATCACTCTTGTCTATCGCCCTCCAAAAAGCAAGGTTGCAGATTATATCGATCTTTACAACACCCTCGTCAATGTTGTCACAGCACAACACAGTGTTGTGCTTGGCGACTTCAATATCACCAACATTGATTGGGAATCAGACAAATGTACTGCCACCTGCCAACGTCTGATTGATTTTGCAGACGATAAGTTCATGACTCAAAAGGTGAAGACACCTTCAAGAGGTAGCAACATTCTTGATCTCCTATTTAGTGCAAGCGACTCATGTCACGAACGTTGAAGAAGGCGAACTACTTTGAACTAGTGACCACAACTGTATCCGTTTTTTGATAGAGCTCGAGTTGAAAACAACAACAAACTGCGAAAAAGTCCCTAGCTTCAGATTAGCTGATTTTGATGGCTCAAGAGAGTCAATAATGTCAGCAAATATAACACTCGGACAAGATGTCAATCAATCTCTTGACTATTTCTTGACTGCGCTTACAAATATCGAACATGAGCATATCCTAAACAAAAACAGGCAAACAACAGCCTATCAGCCCAAGTACTGGAAACGAGAATTGCAGCGCCTTCATTCACAAAAGAAGCAAAGCACTCGGCTAAGCAGAAACATCCACATGACAACGTAATAAAAAATGAATACAAAATTAGCAGACAAGATCTAAAGAGGGTCCTGAAACATAAGAAGAAAGATTATGAAAATAAAATTGCTGCCAATGCCAAAACTAATCCGAAATCATTTTTTAGTTATATTTCGAGCAAAAAAAAAGTAAAATCTGTAATAGGTCCTCTTGAGAACAATGTTGGTGAGCTAGAAATGGACGACACCAAAATGAGTGTTCTACTTAATGAATACTTTTGCTCTGTATTTACGTTAGAGAATCAGGATATTCCTAATCCTGAGGATATTGTAGCGGCAAAACAAATTGAAGCCCTCACCACAGTGAAATTTTTGCCCGCCAAAGTTATTAAATATAGCTATAGATAAATTGAAAGTCACCAAACCTCCAGGTCCAGACCAAATTCATCCTAGAATTCTAAAAGAGACTAGAAAGAAAATTGCCGAACATTTATCAAACATTTTCACCCAATCTTTCACAAATGGCACCTGCCCCTCTAAATCGAAAGAAGCCAATGTTGCCCCAATTTTTAAAAAAGGGGATAAAAAGTGTCCCGGCAACTACCGTCCAATTAGTCTCACCTCAGTCATTGGCAAGTTGATGGAAAGTTTGATAACTGATTAAATTACAGAATTCTTAGAATTGAACAAATTAATTGGTGACTCCCAGCATGGTTTTAAGCACAGCCGTTATTGTCTTACAAATCTGCTACCCTTTTTCAGAAATATAATGGAAATCCACGACACAAAATCTCCAATCGATATCATTTACCTTGACTTTCAAAAGGCCTTTGAACAAGTCCCACACAAGTGCCTAATTAGTAAATTGCACAGCATTGGTATTCAAGGCAAGCTTAACAGCTGGATAAAATGCTGGCTTACGGACAGACAGCAGCAAGTTGTACTTAACAGAGCTTCCTCCCCCTGGGGTAACGTTACAAGCGGCATGCCTCAAGGATCCGTGTTAGGGCCAGTTCTCTTTATAATATTCATTAACAATCTCGATAGCAACGTACTCTCAAACATTAGCAAGTTTGCAGATGATAATAAGATTGGAGGAAAAGTGCAAACTGACCTAGAGTGTCAGCAGATCCAAGTAGACTTGAACAAAATTGTTGAGTGGTCAGAAAAGTGGCAAATGAAATTGAATGTCGACAAATGCAAAGTTATGCACATAGGTCTTCATAACCCCATACACCAATATTCAATGTCTGGAATAAAACTCATTCCCGTCACCGAAGAGAGAGATTTATGTGTCATCATTAGTAACGACTAAAAAAGCAGCAAGCAATGTAACGATGCTGCCAAGAAAGGCAACAAAATGCTAGGTATGATATCCTGCACTATCTCTTACAAAAACCAGCACAGTATGCTCAAGTTATTTAATGCGTTTGTTGGACCGCATCTTGAGTATACCGTTCAATTCTGGTCTCCATTCCTTAGAAAAGACGTTATTAAACTTGAGAAGGTTCAACGTAGAGCTACCAACTTCATCCCCTTGCTGCGGAATAAATCGTACAAAGACAGGCTTCGTGAACTCGATCTTTATTTGCTAGAGAAACTTAGAGTCAGAGGCGACATGATAGAAGGGTGGAAGATTATGAAGAGTAAGGAAAACGTCGACCGAGCGAGCCTTTTCACTCTGGATGAACAAACAGAGTGACTAGGAACAATGGATACAAAATCGTTGGGAAATGTTTCTCACTCAACATCACGCGCAATTTTTTCACGTATAGAGTTGTTGAAGAACGGAACAAACTTCCAGCGGAGGTTGTAAAAAGCAATACAATTGGAACCTTTAACTTGCGACTTAATAAGTTCTACATAAATCGCCAATAAATGGCTAAACCATTCCATTTCCTGTTGTTATAATAAAATATAAATGACGCATGAAGCTCTCTTAGACGTTCTACTTTGAAACTAATCCTCTTGCTACCAGAAGGCAACCTAGTTTGGGCCAATAGGCCTGTTGTTGTCTTCCTACACTTGTAAACACTTGTAATAAGGTCCAAGGACCAGTCAATTGTTGGTAAATTAAAATCACCTGCAATGATCATCTCCTTGCCAGGGCAAAAGTTCAGTAAAAAGTCCATCAAGCCGGTATTTTGTAAAATTGTATAAGAAGGAGGCCAATAAACAGCCATAATCCACAAGTCAAAATCAATTAGGTGCACAACCACAACATTAGGAATGGGCACCTCAAACACCAAAAATGCAATGTCCTTATGCAGGTACAGCAGCAATCCATGCTTCAGAGCGCTGAGCCATCCGTGTCTCCCCTGACAAAACTGTAGTCAGCAATGTTGTTGAAGGATGATGCAACAGAAGGCAGCAACAACGTGTCACTAACAGCCAACACATGAATACCCTGCTTCAAAAGTAAATTTGAGATAGAATCAACTTTATTATCTAGTGAGTTGAGGTTTACATGACCAATTTTTTAGAAATTAATATCACTTAAAAACTACTAGAGCTCAGCGAAGGAGAAAATTCTGATTATTTGACCCAGTGGCCCCACCACTGGGTCAAATGATCATAGCAGATAATCTGAATCACCTACAGGGATTCATGAACACACTGCAGTAGAGAGGCTTATCAAACTTATCCAAGAATTTTTCAAAGAAACGTGACAATTTCAGGAATTAGTTTCTTGAGTTCTTAAGTGGTGAGTTAGAGAAAAATAAAGATTTAAATAAAACATGGAGCATACAATTAGTGAAATAAAAGATGACCCGACTAAAGGAGCTATATCAAAGAGAGGGCCTGAGCCAGAAATAAAAGATGACTACTAAAGGAGCTATATCAATGAGAGGGCGTGAGCCAAAGATCTTCTCTGATCTTGCTGTCAAGAGTAGAGTACTTAAACCCATTACAAAAAAAGAGAAAAAGCTCCCAATTTTTACATTAGATGAGAGTAGTAGTGATGACACGGTGTTTGATTTGGCCGGGAGTGATGCCTGTGTGGATAGTCTTATCAACATGAATTCCAAGGAAGCTGTGGCAAATCAGGGCACAACTTCAGATGAAAATAGCCAGTTTTCTGCTGGATTGACCCAGGAAGAGAGGCAAGAGAAATTAAACAAATCATCTAAGACTAACCAAAGGTATCAAAGTCAAAATATCATAATGATGAGAGATTGATCAAGTTATTGAGAAGGTTAGATTAAAGAAAAGTGCCATCTCAGGTCAAGTTTGAGGAGAGTTCAGGACAAGATCTGGAAAAGTACTTGAGAAGGTTTGAGATATTGTGAAAAAACTTTCAGGGGTGAAGCTCTTTGTGGATTGGGGAATTGGAGAGCCACTTGAGCGGTAGAATTTTGGAAGCATTCAAAGCAATGGTTGACTCTGATGACTCCTACTTTGATATCAAGGAAAAGCTGTTGGAATGGTCTGGCAATATGAAGGATCTCAGGAAGAAAAGGAACTGCCTTCAGTTTGATCAAGCACAATTTATCCAAAGAGAAACTTTATACCTATTCAGTTCTAGACTTGAGAAACTATATTGAGTAGCTCATCCTAGTCATAGTGTTCAAACTAGCAAATCTCTTCAGGAAAGATTCCAAGCTACCATCCCAAAATCAGCCAAAAATTTAATTTCTACCCAAATAATGACAGACAAATTGAACAATAAAAAGATTACTTGGAAAGCATTGCAGCCGTGTGCTTGACTCTACGATGTTGAGAAGGAAAAAGAACAGGATGTGCAGGTCATACCAGAAATAATTACCATCAATGTTGGACAAAACAAGAAATCCTAAGATGCGGTTACTCACTCGCATTGGATTTGAGCATTTCCAGGGTGGGTAGGGTGTACTACTCTGAGAAATACAAAAACCTAAACTTGAGTGAATCAGGAAGACCCAACCAAGTTTATGATGGAAGGCAACCATATTTTGAGCAAAATTTCAAATTGAATGAATACTCAGCTAGAAGAAATGCACCCTATGTCCCTCATTCCCTTGACTAAGAGGCTGTTCAACAATTCTATAGGAGTAAGGTCATCAGAGGAGCCACACCTCCATCTTTCAGCAGATCACCCACTCATCTGTTAGGCAGAACTGAGAACTGCAATTATTGCAATAGGCTGGGACACACTAGTGCCAACTGCAAGTCAAAGTGGAACAGTTGCTACTACTGTGGCAGCGGTGACCATCACTTCAAGCAATGCCCTAAAAACCAAATGAACCCAGAAGTTTCCATGCTAGATCCAACTTGCAAGTTATACCTCTTCAAGGTTATCAAAATACTAACCAAAGGTACAATAATCAATCTCAAAATAATCAGTATAGAGCTAACACTAATAATAACTGAAATTGGCAAAACAGTGATACTGTCAATCATCAAGCAAATTCTTCAAACAAGTAATCTCTGGTTTTAACAAGGCAAAACCAGAGATCTATAATAATGAGTCCTTGAACAAGAAGAAGAGCCAGGGAAGTGCCAAAGGGCCTCTCAGAACAAATAGGTTTGCCAGTTTGAAGGATGAAGTATCCCATGAAGAAACTGAGGAAATAGAGGTAGAAGATTTTCAAACTGAAGAGGAGGAATCAAGTACACCCAACTAGACAAAGAAATCTAATAAGAACAAATTACCACAAACTAATAGTGGCAGGGTTGTTACAAGCAGCAGAAGTATTTTAAATGGAAGTCAAAATAACTCATCCAAGGGTGAAGAACATGATGAAATTGAAATAAAAGATCAAGGAATATCAACACCCATCTTACCCAATATCAGTTTAGTCAACATTGCTTCATTAAAACCTGTATATTTGATGGTCATGCTTATTAATGTTGAAGGGAGAGAAATCAGGGCATTGTTTGATTCAGGCGCTACTAATAATTTAATTAGGAAAAGTGCTTGTCACAATAAGGTTACAATTTTCAATGACAGATCAGTTATGATTCAGGGATTAGCAGGATCTGAAATTAAATCAGAGGGTAGAGTTATGCTTAATACATATATTTCTGGATTAGTATGAGACATACTAAAGTATGAAGTATGAAATTGAACCAGATGACAGCATCGATTTTGATATGATAAAAGGAGTTAATTTTCTTGTTAAAGCTGGCCTCACTTTGGATATGAACTGAAGAAGAATTTTAAAATCTAGAGCAGATGGTTCCCGTTCAGATTATTATCTAAACATGGATGGGTCAACTAGAGTGGTACTTCATGAGAGGATTCTGGTTTTTGAGGCTGTTGATACAGTGCTGATGAATGATTTGACATCTGTGACAGTTAATTTTAGCAGAGAAGAAAATAAAATTATTGCATCCAGTGTTATTTGAAGGAGATATTGGGCATGTAAAGTTACAATGTCTAGATAAAGTTCTTGACCCAGTAGAACAAAACATCAAAATATATTTACAGAGGAAAGCGGGTGAGAATGGATATCCTAAACAAGTTTCAAGTGGAGGAAGAACAGGCATAGTAAGTTCAATCATTGAAATTGACCTTACTTGTGAAGATAAAATTGAGTGGACTTAGAACAAGATGAAAACTGAAGTTGAAATAGGGGAAAGAAATTCAGATGCAGGAAAAAAAATAATTTATGAAATGCTCATGAGATCTTGTCATGCATTTGATAACAATGATTCAGAGAGAGGCAAAGCAGATGCAACACCCCATAAGATAGAACTCACAGATTATACTTCATTATGGCAGAGGCCACACAGATTTGCAGAACCCATGAAAAAAGAAGTAGAGCGACAATGTGAAGAACTTGTAGATTTAGAAATCATGGAACATAGTAATTCCCGGTTTTCATCTCCAGTAGAACCCGTTAGAAAAAAATATGGTAGTTCAAGATTATGCCTTGGCTATAGAAGAATAAACAGAAGCAAAGACAGAAAAGTTTCCCATGCCAAATTCAAGTTTCAGTCTACAGCGCTCACAATATTAGGTATTTCACACAATTAGATTTAATTTAGGGGTATTATCAGCTTCTTTTAGAAAAGAAAAGCAGATAGTATACAGCCTTCAGCACCCCTCATTATCACTTTCAGTTCAAATGTTTATCGTTTGTTCTTGAAAATTCAGGTATTGCTCTTCAAAAAAATATGCAAGAAAGTCCATCAAAATTTTGTTTCAAGAATGTAATTGTTTATATCGATGACATTCTTATCTTGACAGAATCGTTTGAAGAACATCTCAACAAAGAATAATTTTTTTTATACACCCTCCAGAGAAATGGTATAAAAATTTAAGTAAGCAAGTCTGAGCTATTCAAAACAGAAATTTAATTTTTGGACTATATTATTAGTAAGTCTGGTATTAAGAAATCCTCAGAGTACATTTAAAGGATCCAAAATTATCCTAAACCTACCAATGTAACTAAACTGAGACAGTTGCTAGGATTAGTCAATTTCCAATATAAATTTGTTGAGCAATGTTCAGTGATTGCAAAACCTTCATCTGAGCTGACTGGAGGACCAAAGAGAAAGAGTTTGATTTGGACACCTGCTATGGACCAATCATACCAAACTTTTATGAATAAATTAGTAGAGGATGAAGTTCTATCTTTCCCAGACCACAGTGATGGGGCAGAAAAACTTGAATTGTTTGTAGATGCCGCATGTACAGGGGTAGGGGGATGTTCAATTCAGAAACAAGATGGGCAATATAAAACAATAGCATATTTCTCTATATCATTTTTCAAAGCACAGTCTAAGTATTCAATAATAGAAAGGGAATTAGTTGCAATTAGGTGGGGCATAATACCATTCAGATCACTTATGTTTGGAGTTTCTTTTATACAATTGAAATTTATACATTTCCAGTTTCTTATATTTAACTAGATCTGTGGATTGGGAATTGGAGTTGACTATGGTCTTCTTTTGTATATTTGTAGATAGTTACCCTTTAGAAATGAAAAAAAAATCATAAAACTACAATAAATGGGAAACAAAAATATTAGTTTGTGTTAATGTAAGAGTTTGAAGAGGAAGTATTGCACCCACTTAGATTGGAGTGGATGCTGTTCTTGTATAAAGATGATAAATATATTGTAATGCGATATGAATGGTTTGCGTTAGGTGTGTCATTGAATTGAGTGTCCTCAATCTTTGTAGGTAGGTAGGTACACTTGAACCACACAACTCCTGACTTCCTGCACCTCCAAGAAGTGTCATCACAGCACTGCAAGCTGGTTGCCAGGTCCTGAGTATTTCAGGTCCCTCTTTGGTGAAGCCTGCAACATATGACTGCTCAATCCCTGAAGCATCTTGTTGTGGCCTGGGTTGAGGAACCTGATGCCTGTGCATTGTATTATTCACCACTATCATAAGGTTATGAGGTGTTCTAGGCCTGTCCTGTTTTTTTTGTGTGCTTGGTGTTTCCTTTATTCCTGTGTACATATTAGTGTCAATTTAGTATTGAGTGGAATTGCGGGTGATTCCTCAACTATGTGTCATAAGTTTGTTTGGGCAGTGTTTTGGCTTCAGTGTAAATTGCTAAACTGATAGGTTATTGCAACTTGTGCTGCAGTAAGCGTTAGAGTTAACGTTCTGTTTGTTATTGTATATAACTAGATACCTAGAAGTTCCATACATTATTATGTCCATCAGACACTGCATTAGGCATTTGGTGAGATCAGTCATTAAAGTAATTTCTTGTTTGATTTTGACATATTCAATTAATTGCCTATTGTACTTTGGGTCCATTTGTTGTTTTGTCATGATGGATAAATCACAGTGACGTTCAGTACAACCTTATTATTGGACAGGCAATTATCAGATGCCCAACATTTAGTTCAGAGGGCATAACCCCTATTGTTGATTATTCAGTTGTCATCTACTGATGATAACCTAGTTTACTTCTTTGAATTATTGATAGTTGGCAGCTACCCATTGTATATGTTTAGCTGACCATGTCTTCTTTTTACTGAGGAACCTTCAAGACCCACACTTGATACAACATTTTATTTCGCGTTTCCGCTTGGTATAACTACGATAGGTTTGTCAGGAGCATGGACTCCTGTAGAGGCAATGTTAACCGCCTGGAGCTACTAATCACTGCTGATGTCAGTAGTACTCACCTTACCTTTGTATCTCACCTTTGCAGCCCCCCACAGCTCCGCCAACAGAGCACGCAGGCATGGGAGGCAGTACACCTCAGCGCGCCAGCAATCAAAATGAACAGCATGGCACAAGCACTGCAGCAGGACGCTGGTCGGAATGCGCTCAATAGGTCCAAAGAAAATAAAACAATGAAGACAGTCAACAACTGCACACAACCGACGACAACAATAACAAAGCAACAACATCACATCAAATTTAGTCTAGCAAAACTCATACAACACTGCCCCCAATTCCTCCGCCAGGGCCCTCTTGAACCCGCAAAGTGAATTGCACTGCACCACATCAGCAGGCAGCCGGTTCCAAATCTGCACACAGCGAGAATACTGTTTAAAACTAAAGAAATGGTGTAGTCAGAGCCCTTTAATTGATGTAAATAAATAATGGATCAGAATTGCACTCATTGTAGCCTAATTTATAATGACGCTCCCATGGGAATTTCAGAGCCATCAAAACATTAGGTTCTTCGATAGGTTAGTCTACTCAGCACCCTCCGTATAGCCTGCAACAAGATTAGGTGCCCTTACAAACTGTTGTCTCCTGCTGTATCCCTTAGCATTGTTGACCAACGTGGTTTAAGGTAGTCTCTACCCAAAACAAAACCTCAGTCTGGTGGCTGTTCTGGGCTGAGATATCAGTTTTCCACAGCTACTCTAAGACAGTGCCCTTCTAGTTTGTCTCAATCATCTAGCATCTGCCTATTCACAGTCCTAGTCAGGCTTATCATTTGTTTCCCTAAACCATTTGTAAATTAGGAAGATTTTGCCATCAGCCTTGGTCATATATTGACAAGGTAAGTTGTTGCTTGTGTAACAGACCTGTCGTTACATGGGCAGTGTCTGTAATATATAGTTAGGCCTGCCATGTGCCAAAGTGCCATTACATTGGTAAGGTAGCCTTGTAGTATTTCTGACCTGTCATTACATTGACAGAATAGGTCTGACCAGCTAGGCCTGCTACTAATAGCAGAAGTGTCATTATATTGACAGAGGTAGAGAAGATCATTATTCACGACCATCATTATACAGGCATTTAGCTCAGGCAGCATATAGGGATCTAAAACTGCATTATACCCCCAAAATAGCATATGCCAGGGAAGATAGCACATTCTGTACATGGTGTAATTTCATCGATTGTATCATAATATTGGGTGGCAATTTTTTTTACCATAATTAGCATATGAATTAGCTGAACATTTGCCTATAATTTAGTATGCTATCTAGTCAACCGGATTATTGTTGGGCTACTAAGATAGAACAGTTCATGTAATTAGTTTATTCCTCTGTTGTTTATGGCATTTATTGCTAAAGAGCTGAAATATAGTAATTCATTGTGATGCCTGGTTGATACTATAACTATCATTTGGCATTAAAAATTTAGCATGAGGAAAATCACTGTTTGTATTCTGAGGTTGACAGTCCTGTAGCTGCATCTGGTGACAGCTGATAGTATGTTTATCATCATTCTAGCTCATTGCTACTCATCACTCAATTACTAGAGGTACTGGTGATGGGCTAACTACATCACACCACCTGAAGTTCATATTTACCCTTAGGGGGCAGTCTATCAGAAACTAGATTTGGGTTTTAAGCGGATGGGACCTAGGCTGTCAACTTTGAGGTTGCCCATAACATCGTGCATCTTTCTTTACTGTGAAAGTTTCATCAACTTCCTCCACAAAATCGTTCAGCTCAAAGGCACAGGATAAACTATCTGCCACAACATTATCTTTGCCTGGAATGTAATGTAGCTCATAGTGACTTACGTTCAGATCTTCAAATGTCTGCAGTAGTCTTGAATCTACTTTTTTCATAATAGCAAGGTAGATAGGAGGTGGGTGGTTGGACCTAATAACTCAAGTGTGTCCTGACAAGAAAAATCAGAAATGTTTCAATGCCCATCTCAGTATGCCAGTTCTCTATCCGTTGTACTATAATGTCGCTCCGCCGTATTAAAAGTAGTACTTGCATAAGCAATAACCTTTTCTTCGCCTGCCTGAACCTGTGTGAGGACTGCACCAGCTCCTACCAAGCTTGCTTCAGCCGTAACAGTCAACTTACTAGAAAGGTCTGAGATCTGCGGATATGCTAGCACTGGGTGAGTTGTCAGAGCACCTTCAAGATTCTCAAATGCGTTTGTGCAATCTTCGATCCATTTCAAGCTCTTACCCTTTGTAAAATCAGTCAGAGGAGCCATCAATTCACTACATTTAGGGATATGTCTGCAAAAAAATTGACCATACCTAGAATAGACCACACCTGACGAGCAGTTTTGAGCATCGGATACTTCATTATTACCACAATGCCAGCGGAAGATGGTTCGATACCGGCGCAACTTACTAAATGCCCAAGGTATTTCACTTTCCGCCTCAACAAACTGCACTTCTGGGGTTTCCTTCACTTCCAGGCCATGGTCAACCAAACGCAACAAAACGGTCTCTAGATTGGCAAGATGTTCTTCAAAATTTGCACCAGTCACATGAATGTTGTCAATGTATGCCATAGCCACTTTCCTAGACAGACCCGCGAGGACAAACAAAAAAAGGCACCCAGCAGTAGCTGGGTCTTTCAAAAGACCAAATGGCATTACTCTAAATTGGCATTGGGAGCCGCCAGTCAAAAATGCAGTGTAAGGCCGACTTTTGGGTTCCAACTCTATCTGATAAAACCACTTACTAAGATCAAGTGTTGAGAAATATGTCACGCCACTTTTAGCCTGTCAATCATGTTAGGTAGCAGGAACAAGTCTAGACGGTATAGACATGCACTGGCACAGATAAAAGTGCTAGCCTCTTATCATTTTCCAACAGGGTCCTCCAGCAAAACGGATCCAGATTATTCATACACCCCTGAGCTGTTTCCATCAATAATTTCAACCGGATGCAATGGGAGACAAATAAAATAATAGGCAGTTTTGGTTTTATACTTGAACAACTGTTGCTACTGATACTTAGTGATTTCCAAGACATTGACAGTAACCAATTTTTGGTATTCTGATCCAAGATAATAAAGGGAGCTGAGGCAATTATATGAATGTGAAGCAATCTCAATACCAATCACAACAATTCTTCTTGGTGACAAACATCATGATTTGAATCAATAGTTTTCATTTTATTTATACACTGGTCAAACTGGTAGGAAGTGTTAAATTTGTTACAAACTCTGAAACAAATGGAAAATGATTTAAATAAGTTTGATTATTCAAAAATTTGACTTTGATTTTTGTTAAAACAGGCTGCACTACTCAATTGCAATCAACAAATATATATTATAATGAGTAGCAGGCTGGTCGCTCTACGAGGGTTGCTGTTGGTGGGTGTTGTAGTGAATCAAGAGAGGTGGTTAGTGGTGTGCCGCAAGGTTCTGTGCTGGGCCCTGTGCTACTTCTGATCTATATTAATCACATTACAAATGGAGTGCTATGTTCTTTTAAGGCATTTGCTGACAACTACAAGCTGTACCTTCGGTACAAGAGAGTGAAGGAGTCTGCGGTTGCTGGTGTGTCAAGTCTGCAGTCGGATTTGGATACAGTTGGCGCGGTTGCCTTGTCTTGGAACTTGAGGCTGAACTCCGAGAAGTGTGTGGTGTTGAGGTTTGCTTGTGGGTTTGCCGAGTGGACTGATGAGAATCCCCTGGCTCAGTACTTCTTGAATGGGATTCCATTGAAGTTTGTTCAATCCCACAGGGACCTTGGTGTGGTGGTTGATGTAAAACTGAAATTCCACCATCATATCAGAGAGGTGGAGGGTAAGGCTTCCGGATTGGCCAGCAGCCTGCTGAGATCCACAGTTTGTCGTAGTCCTCACTTCATGGTGTCCCTCTTTGTGATGCACATCAGACCTCTCATGGATTATTGTTCGTCAGTGTGGAATGTGGGTTTCCTTATGGATTTGAGATTGCTTGAGTCTGTGCAGAGGAGATGGACAAGAAATGTGGATGGTCTTGCTGAGTTGGATTACTTTTCCAGGCTGAAGCAACTTGGCTTATTTTCTATAAAAGGAAGGTTTCTCAGGGCAGACCTTATTAAA
>SDVV010002591.1:0-22677 GCA_016164225.1 Gammarus roeselii
CGCACAAATACTCCAGCGTTATAATATTGTGAATCGTGAACAAGAAAGAGCAGGTTAGTCATGGGCAGGAAAACTGCTTAGATTATTGATTTCGCACTGATTGTTCAAGGGGATAGGGGGGGGGGGGGGGGGGGGTCATTGGTCCCTTGGGTCGCAAAAGAGCCCGATGAATCCCGGAGGGTGACCCATGTCCCCCGGGTCTTCACGAGCTCCCCGAGTCCCCCGAGACCCCTCGCCTCAGCTCATCTCGGTTTGTCTCAAATCATTTCGGCCAGTTTCGGCTCGTCGCGACAAACTCGACTCGCCTCAACATGTTTCGACTGATCTCGACGCAGCTCGACCAGCCTCGACGCGACCCTCACCCTCTGCGCCAGCAATCCGCGGACTATAATGGTTAATTGTTATACTCATGCATCTCACAAACATTTTCCTGTGTACGGGTTTTACAGCACTGGGAGGGGGAAGCAGAGGTTCCAGGACTCAGAGGGGCTTCTAAAGGGTCCCACAGTTTCTCAAGAGGGTCCTAAAGGGTCTCAAGGGTGTCCCAAGGGGCTCCAGATAGGTCCAAGTGGATCGCCTCAAATCCACCTGGTCTTCCAAGTCCCCCGGGTTCCCGAAACCCCGGGTCCCCAAGTCCCGCGGGCCCCACGAAAACCTCCCCTCCCTGGGTCACCTTGTCTCAACCAACCTCGATACATATAATAATAACCAATTCAAAATTTATCATCATGAAAAAAGGGGAGAGAAAATTAATAGAGCTTAAGCAAGAAGAAATACTAAAATACTAAAATAAAGTGTTAATGATCTATAAAATGAACAATCATCCATCCACCCCAAGAGGACAGAGGGGTTCGCCTGGGCCCCTCTACCTCAGGTTTCGTTGCCTACGCACCGTCGGTGACTCGGAGACCCCAGCAATAGCGGAAAGATGTCGCACAGCGTTCCCTCCATGACCGAGACGGGATGGCAATAGCTCCTTTCGTGGCCGACTCGCTCCGCCCAGGGCGCGCTCTACGTCCCAGCACGACGCTTGGCAACCCCAGGGGAGGCGGGTGGGGTCCGGGGCTTTTCATACTAGCTCGAGGCCCCACCCCTCTTCGGCCCGGGGACGCACTCAGGTTGCTTCTAGGAGGGCAGGTCGCGGAGGATGCCGGGGAAACTAGACACACACACGAACCTCCACTTCCCCCTCGCAGCTCACAAGTAATCGTACACGGCAGGACGGCCACCCTTCCGAAAATTTTGACGTTCTGCCGGCCACCCTCAGGAACCGCCTCGCACACTGGACCGAGGCCACACCTTTGGTCAAACGCATTCCTTCCACAGGCCTCTCCTGTAAATGGATGCCACGACCCCCTCAACTCGATTACATTGTCTCTCACCAACAACGCAAGGACGTTCTAGAACCCCTCGTTTCGAATTTTCAGCGCAAAGGCATAGTCAAGGCGGTGCCCAGACAACCGGCTTTCATATCTCGAATCTCTGCGGTCCTCAAGGCCTCGAGAGATAGTCTGGTGATCGACTTCTCCAAACTCAACAAATACATCCCGATATCCACCTTCCACATGTCCCACCCGCAGCGCATACGGGCTCTGGTTCACCAAGCTGGATATCAATGACGCCTTCCCGCACATCCCGATACACCCCAGGTTCCATCAGTTCCTGGCCTTCAAACTGCGAGACCATTTGTATTTTTTTTGTCCTCCCATTCGGTCTCAACCTGGGACCAAACATTTTCACAACAGTTGCGAAACTACCCCTTTGCTTACTCCACCAGCAAAAGATAGATGCGGCTTTCTACATCGACGACTGGCTACTCTGGGCACCGACAGCACATCACTGCCGGCGCAACACCCAGACGGCCTGCGACTTTCCCCTCAAGCTGGGATTCCACGTCCACCTGGGGAAGTCTATTCTGGAACCCACCCAGCAGATCGACTTCTTGGGGGTTACTATCGAAGGAGAGGCCGGGTCCATCGCTCCAACCTTACGGCACATCAACCGCTGCAGGGCCATGGCCATGGAGATACTTTCCCGCGGAACCCTCTCGCTCCAACAGCATAATAAACTTCCTCACACCCTACATATACCCTGTTCGCCACTTTTTCGACGCGGTGGTGCTCGCGGCACGCTCCCTGCCCACGTCCCGCACGCCTTGCCGCCTCAGCAATTCCTACCGCCGGGCAGTGCAGCGCTGGAGCAGCGAGACCTTCCTTCACTCCCCCGTTCCTTTCGTAATGCCTCCACCGGAGCACCTCCTGTGGACGGATGCATCGGACGAAGCATGGGGGGCAGTATGCTGCAACGACCAGCAGTTATACGGCCGCTGGTCTCCGTTGGAACGCAATCTGCATATTACATCGAAGGAATCGCTGTCCATCGTTCATTCTCCGGGGGCACGAGCTCATTGGCACCATACTACAGTTCGCGTGTTGTCCGACAACAGGGCGGCGGTAGCCATGGTGAACCACTTGGGCTTTCAGCAAGGCCACGACTTTGCAGACGTTCGGAGCACAGCTCCTGCTGATTCTCTAGCGCCGTCACCTCTCTCTCCTCGCGACCTATCTTCCCGATCCGCAGAACGTTTGGGCCGATCAGCTCTCGCGCCAACTACAGGTAGAAACGGAATGGACACTGATGCCTCAATGCTTCTCCTGCCTCTTTGCCCTGCGCAGGACCATGCAAATCAACCTCTTCGCGGATCCGGGAACTTTTTGCAGTTCAGTTTCCTCACCCGCGAGCGGCTTTAGTGGATTCTCTCCAACCCGACTGGAATCAGTTGAGGGAAATATACCTGTTCCCCCAATTGCTCCGCAAGCTCAAGATGTACCACTACAGCGGCGTCCTCGTGGTTTTCGACCATCTCAACGCACTTCGGTGGCCCGCGGGCCTACGCGTCCTTCGGCGAAATCTCGCTCGCCCTCGACGTATCCTAGCGCATTGAAGGCAGTGAAGTGCCTCTTTCTTCACGAACCTTCTCGCATCAGATCGCAAACAATTTTTGAAAACGGTGCTCACGACCAAATTCAATAAATCGCTGGCGGACACCCTAGTTACCACGCACAGGCCGTCCACACAACGCCAATACCAAAGCTTCTGGGCTAGTTTCCAAGCATGACTACGCGCCACAAAGGCGCCGTCCGTCAACCAGTCCACCCTCCTGACGTTCCTGCACTACGCCGGCAAGCAGAAGCGGTGAAATCCGCGCACAGTTTTGGTCTACAGAAATGCGCTCCACTTGTCTCTCCTCCATGGCTTTGGCGTCTCTACCCACGAGGCGACCTTCGAGGAACTGGCTAGGGCTCAGTTTCACGAGAACCCATCACAACGACGTTTCGTGCCGCAGCGGACGCTCGAGCCGGTCCTTGACATGCTCGCCTCTTCTCGCTTCAATACGCAGACAGCGTCAGTATTGGCGCACTTTCAGAAAGACTCCATTTCTCGTCGCACTCGCAGCAGGAAACAGGGTCTCCAAGATTGCAGCCATGTCACGCACAGGACTACATTTCTCCAAGAACCCTCCATGCGCGCTCATACTGACCGCTGACGAGTTCCTGAATAAAAACCAAACCCACACGCCACCGCTCGTCTCTATCGCCTCACTGCTGCCGGATGGCCGGGCACACGGCCTTTGATTTTGATTTGATTCTCTTCCACCAGAGCCTTAACGCGAGTTAAGTGTGCGAGAAAAACACCGCTGTTGTAGTTAGAAAATTTTAGCAATGTCAGACGCACGCTGGTGCGCACAAGAAAAATGCTTCGACGAAACGGATCTCCGCCTCCATTCATTTAGAATTTCAAGAGTATTATGTACGCACGCCAGTGCGTACAGGTAGCATCGTCGAAACTGGTACAAAGTTTACAATAAACGGACAAAGTCAGCTCCGACAGCAATGCAACACAACCTAGAACGCTACGCGGTCTAGGACGATTATAGTACACTTCATTTATTCAGGTAAGACTTGGACGAAACGAATCCTCGCCTCCAATAATTTAGAACTTGAAAAGTAACATGTACGCACGCTAGTGTGCAAAGGTATCATTGTTGAGACAAAGCCAGCTCCGACAGCAATGCAACACAATGTTTACAGCTCCGCGGTCTAGTTCAGTAGAGGTACAATTTGTTTATTCAGGTAAGTTAAAGACTCGGACGAAATGAATCCCCGCCTCCAACCACTCAGAACTGCAAGAGTATTATGCACGCGCGCCAGTGCGCATAGATAGTGTCGTCGAAACTAGTACAAGGTCTATGGCTCCACGGATTAGATCAACTCCAATCTTAACGCGTCACAAGGTTTCATAGCTACGCAGTCCAGGCCAACCCCAGAAACTACATATGGTCCGTACACGCGCGAGCGAGCACAGATTGAAGAGAAAAACACTCATTCACAAAATCACTATCAGGGTCTCCCGCACAAATACAGGCCAGAGGTCCCTTGGGTCCCAAAAGAGCCCGACTAATCCCGGAGGGTAACCCAAGTCCCCCGGGTCTTCCCGAGCTCCCCGGGTCCCCCGAGACCCCTTGTCTCAGCTCATCTCGGCATGTCTTGAATCATTTCGGCCACTCACGGCTCGACTCGCCTCAACATGTTTCGACTGATCTCGACGCACCTCGGCCAGCCTCGACGTGGCTCTCCCCTTCTGCGCTAGTAATCATGGGGACTGTAGCAACAAAATTTTTCACTCTAGCATTTTAGGGTGGGAGGGGGTGGCAGAGGTACCTCGGGTCCCAAAAGAGCCCGACGAATCCCGGAGGGTAACCCAAGTCCTCTGGGTCCCCTCGTCTCAGCTCATCTCGGCTTGTATCGAATCATATCGGCCAGTCTCAGCTCGTCGCGACAAACTCGACTTGCCTCAACATGTTTCGACTGATCTCGACGCACCTCGACAAGCCTCGACGCGACCCTCGCCCTCTATGCCAGTTATCCGCGGACTGTAATAATTCATCGTTTTCTCATGCATTTCACATACATACATTTTTCTGTGTATGGGTTTTACAGCGTGGGGAGAGGGAAGCATGGGCCCCAGGGTTCAGAGGGGCCTCAAAGTTTCTCAAGGGTGTCTCAAAGGGTCTCAAGGGTGTCCCTAAAGGCCCCGGAAGGGTCAAAGTGGGTAGCCCCAAATCCTTCTGGTCTTCCAAGTCCCCCTGGTTCCCGAAACCTCCGGGTCCCTCGAGTCCCACGAGTACCCCTACATTCCCGGGTTACCTAGTCTCAACCAGCCTCGGTTCGTCTCGGTTTGTCTCGATTAGTCTCCACTCGCCTCGACTCGCCTCGTCCACACCACGCACAGAGCCATTCAAGATTTTCACTCTCTAAGTTCAACATCAACATTATTTCGCCATTTAGCCATCAAAACGCCTAGCTGTGCTCGGACATTTGTTAGGCGCCCGGGAGAGCGCAAATTCTCCCACCGTAGGTTGAACTAGACTAACTAACACACCGCATAGTCCACCGGACGTCTAACGATACATAATTATATAACTAATCCAAAATTGATCATCATGAAAAAGGGCACAGATAAATAATAGAGTCCACGAAATAAGAAAGAATAAAATACTTAAGTAGTGTTAATGATCTATAAAATGAATAACCATCCATTCACCCCAAGGCACACGGCCTGTGCCCTGTGGCCGCACTCAAAGCCTACATAGCACGATGTCCATCTCCTACTTCAGGCAAGCCGCTCAAGGCGTCATCGGAGGGGCACTTCATCTGCTCGCTTATCAATCAGGCCACACCGCATGCCTTCACTAAAGCTCACGATTCCGCAAGTATGCCTCGTCTCTCACTTGGACGCGTGGAGTCGCGCTTCAAGACATCATATCCAAGGCGTTTTGGAAGTCGCCCCATGTATTCGTGCACAAATACCTCTTAACAGTGGAGAAGCCTACCCACCCTTGCGTCTCTTTAGGAACCAGGTTGATGGTCCTTCTCGCTTCATAAGTTTCGGACATCGCATTCGCTCGTGACAGAAACTTCTCGACGTATCATAGAGTACGTACATAATTATCTAAACGCCGCGGGCGGCGATACTCCACGCAAGTTTTCAGAAAACGAAATACGAAAAATGTTACTTCCTTGTACCACTCTGTTACCATAGGAGCGAACTATGGCACACATCGTTGATACTGGTATATTTAGGATTATATTCCCACTACTGGACGGTTCATCCACCCTCACTAAAGGGCTATATGTATTGGTTACGTAACAACTCATTTGTCGCTCAAGCTCATGGTCTGCATATTATCTTTTGGCCGCTTTGAGCAGGTATGTTGACTGCCGCTGTCACAACGCCATATTTGCATTCGCCTATACTTGAAGATTATTTGGGTCCTCTTGTTCAGGGCCCGTTTATTAGTTTGCCGCTAGGACTGATTTTGCTGTTCTTGGCTATTCTTGTATTCGCCAATAAATACAGTATTACCAACATTTATACAAATGAGTTATTATTCCATTACACGGCCAGCGCTACTTTGGGAACACTCCGTTCAAGTTGCAGCAGATCCATCTACTTTCTGTGCTCTTCTGGCACCCGCCAGCTTGCGCTACACAAGGTATTTTCTATGCTACACGATAGCTTTTAGGGGTGGAAGAGAAAATAACTTTGATCTCAATTCTCTCGATAAAGTTATTTCTCTATAATGAGTAGGAGCCATAGGGGGCCTCCTCCTCCCCCTGCTATCTTAAAAACACACTCCCGTCTCCTTACGGGAAGCAGCTTTTGTAGCCCTCATGAATGATGGGTCAGGGTAGAGCTCGCTTATATAAGTAAGGTGGGGGTTGGGGGTTTGGAGGTTCAGTCGGACTAGACCGCCGGGGGGATAAGGTGACGCTAAACTGTACCTAGCCGGCATTTAGCGCCAGCAGCAAGATTTTTTTAGTCAAAACAACAACTCGGGGACAGTCGGAAAACTTAAATTTCAAGTAAAATGAAAAGACACAGAGGTCTATTGGTCGAAAACTACGTTTGACGGATGTTTATCAAGATTCTCTAGTAAATATGTCTCGTTAATGTTTCCTCTTCAAGATTCATTCGAAGAAATAGCAGAAGCGCATGCGACACTATGGATCTTACTAGTGGACGAGAAATAGCTTTTCATCGAGAGAATTGAGATAACAGAAGTTATTATGTATGATATTTGCTGGCACAGAAGAATTAACAGCTGATACTTCGCAGATACAGAAAAATTACCAGCTGGTATAAAACCGACACAGAAATACTAACACACATCCACAACTTCCCGGAACTAGCGACAGAAGTCAAGGTTTGACAACCTCTCTTCCCACGCGGTTCCTAGTTATTATTAAGGCTAAGCTAACGTCGAGGTGTAATGGTCCTGTCCTGATAGTGATACTGCTCAGGCGTCCAGGTTCAGGCACGGCAAGAGCACTGCTCCGTCGTTCAGCGGTATGTGAGCTAATGCGGATACTTTGAGTTGAAGCTAATAGACTCCGACTTGAGTCAACGTAAGTCACACTGTCAAGTGTAGTATTCTATTTCGTGCGTAGCGTGTGAGGCTGGGTACAGTACAAGGGCATAGCTCCTATGGCGCGATGTACGTCTAATAAATGTCGCACAGCGGGTCTTCAACTCTAGAACATTCCGCTACCACATTCATACCATTAAGCCATTGTTAGGCGAGGTAATAATTAGGGCGTGGCGTTGGCACTAGGTCTGGAAAAGCGTAGCAACGCCCCGTTAGTAAGCTAGTTGAAAACGAATGGCACCAGGAGATCTCACCGTAAGAACCTCCCACCGTCGCTGCTCAATTAGTAGGTAGGGTAGGTAGTACAGTTTAACGAGTCGGGGAACGTTTGAGGTTCACAAGCTGACTCCTCAATTAGTACTGACGATTGGCCTCGGTGCGGTCCAAGCTGGCCGGCTGGATGACGTCATATATCTTAATATTTTCAAGTCGTGCAAGCACGGCGGAGCTTGCTAATGGATGTGACAAATGAAAGCGCAAGCTTTAGTGAAGTACAAGGCTGTCATCCTACTCACTATAACAGCGCGATGCAGACCTTTGGGAAGAGAGGCATCAGTGTGGAGGAGGCGAGAGAGACGGTGTCATGATGCGGTTTCCCGCCCTTGGCGTCTAGTTAAGAATACACCGAAAAGCATCCTGTTTGAAATGCGTTATGGTTTTGCTTTCAAGAGATGGCTTTCGATTTCTGCAAGTTGAACACTTGAACTTGATGATGCTTGATCTCTGAACAAGCCTGCGCACAGCGGTGAACGACTTCTATTTTGAAAACTTCAAAAACTTTCTAGATTTTCCGTTTTAGACGCGAAGATCGGCATGCAATGGTATAGTTAAATATTGTCTGCTCATTGGTCACGAAACTGCCGCAGGTAGAGCAGAGCCTGTGACGACAGGAGTTGCGCCGCAGGTCAATTACATTAAAGGGCCTATCTCCGCAGGATCTCTGACGTGTGCTATTGAGCTCCCCCGTAGGGCGCGTCGCGGATCCAACAGCCGCTGGCGGAACCCGTCTGGCCGCTGGACGCACAGGTGAGGGACAGCCCAGGGGACTAAGGGTTGGGAAAAGGGTGTTATTGCTGCCACCCAAGTGGTGCATTTCTACTGAACTGAACAGAATTTTGTTTTGTTTAGTGTATCCGTGCCGCTCATCTCCACTGCATCGCAGGTGTATTGGAATTACGGCTCTCCACTGCATCGCAGGTGAATTGGAATTACGGCTCTGATGTTTAGTCGATGACCCAGAGGCCCGGGCAGTACTCTAACCGCATTCACGTCGAGGCCACGCGCCGATGATGTGGACTGGGAGGTTGAGCAACAGACGCTGGAACCGCAAGCAGGTCATCTTGATGCTGATCCGTCCGACCGACACTCGCAGGCGCCCTCTTTGGACGTTCACTACAAAAAACGGCTCCATCGACCGACCTACGCCACCCTATCCACCACTGAACTTGCTACACCTACCGACCTGCGACGCCCTGTCTACCACTCGTCGCGGTAATCCTGCTGCAAGCGCCACTCGTCCCGCTTCGCTGCGTAAGGACCGTCCCTTCGCCACCTGCACAAGATTAGATCAGAGTGAGTGACGAGGCTTTCCAGCGCGTTGGAGTCATCGTCCTTCTGGCGCCGAATGTCAAACCCGCAAACAGTGCTGCATCAAGTAAGTCTTTGTTTGTCGCCTTTTTCATATGTACGGGTGCCACAGGAGATACAGGAACTGCTAAGGTGCTGAGGCCATATGGTCCCGGCACTCCCCGGATGGCAGTAAGGAGGAATAACACACTACCTACCCTGCTTCAGAGCCCCAAGGATTCGCAGTAGTCCTTAAGGTGCGGGCTACGCGCTCAAACACCTGCTGAGGAGGAAAATTAAGCAGACAGAAAACGGGGATCCCATGCACGAGATCTACACTAGGTGTAGCGAATTTAACGCATGAGAATAGTAAGAATGGAAAGAAGAAGAAGAAGGAATAGTCGCAGAAAAAGGTAGCATGAAAGAAATAGCGCAACTTGGCTGTTATTTGTCATCCGAAAGCAGAATAGTTAGAACCGGTATGTGAATGTTCGAGTGTGTGTGTCTGTGTGTGCGTGCGTGTGTATGTTTGTTGTGCAGCGACTATTAGGAGAGTTGTTAAGAAGAAGTCTGAGACAAGTTTAGTGAAATTTGAACTAAACATAAGATGCAAATATGATAAAAAAAATCGAGCAAATCAGGATGGGAGCGAAAAGGAGATAGTAAAGGGTGAAGAAGAGGGGAGTCCGAAGAGAAATAAGGGTGTTCACCCCTCCGGTTGGGCCGTGACTCCGAGCGGCCTGTGAACCTAACTGAGGCCCAGAGAGGGGGGCGCCACCTGCACAAACAAGCTTGTCATATAGTTATATCAAGACATTGCTATGCTCGCAGAATGCTGAACTTGAAACAAAAATACTAAGAATACAAGTGCGACTTTCTAATTCTGTTAGTGAAAGATTGAATAAATTTTGCTGGAACACTATTTTTTCGAAAATCATGTAAGGTGCACTAAGCTCGTCCACAGAATACAATGAGTTTAACAGATCTCATGTAACGTGATACAAATCACTGACCTGATAGAGCGGAACAAGTTCCCCGGAGTCTGTCAACATCGTCTTGAGCACCTGCAATATTAGGAGGTCCAGGATTACCAGATCAAAGAACAGGAATATTAGTAGCTAAATAGTGGACATGGGGGATTAGCTTACTACTTCTTTGCCAACTCTATTTAGAGGACTTTGAAAGGAAATGTTTCGGTATAGGCAATGAGTGTTCATGCAACATTGGAAAATTAGGGTTGCAGGCTAGCTATGTTGAAAATAATTTACAACAACACATTTTTTTAAATGAATTACATTGATAGGAATGTATTTAGCTGAGTAGCTTCACACACAATTCAAGCATGGAATAAAAATTTCTCTGGAGTTCAAACAGTACAAAAAATGCATACTTTAGCAACTGTTTAGTTAAAAAATGACCATTTATAATTGCAACTCACGAGGTGTGCCACAGCGTCCGGATCGGAGATGTGATCGTGGACGGAAAGGTGCGTAGAAACGAAAACATGAGGGGCACCTGACCTGGGAACAGTGTCATCGCCGTGCTCACCCCCAGCAACAGTATGGCCAGTGAGCCCATCGCCTGCTGTGCGGTTCCTACTGTCATCAGTGTTTTTGCTGGTCACATGGTCGTCACCGATTCTTCCTTCACCAGTATTGGTATCGCTACAGTCTTCCTGATCACCTCGCGTCCGTCCACAAATAACGTTGCTAACATGTGGGGTCTCATGATACTCTCGGCCATGCTCGACACAGGTATTGGCTCTTCCATCAACTGAATTATCGTCGTGATCAATGGTGTTGGTTTTACTGGCCTCAGCAACACGAGTGGAGATTGACCCTTGATCGGAGGGTCCAGCGTTGCCAGTACACCCCGTGTTGAAAATTCCGGAAGGTGGATTTTTGCGTCGATAAATTATTTTGCCATCTTTCCGGATAACTTCCCTCTCTGAGGATTTCTCGCTGATTGAGGTGGGGTGTAGGACATCTGAGTTCGAACAAACAGCTTGTTTTCTTCTCGTCTCAAGGGGGGTAGTTTTGTCCGAGAATTCCCGATAAGCGGTCGTATCACTTAGGTCGCTACTATCCGGAAAATCCCTTCTTGACATCGTGTCTCCCATTTCACTCCCTTCTTCGCTATCAGTATCCAAATGGCTTCTTGCATCACACGCAACCTCCTCCGTGCCTTCTTCTCTTTGTTTCTTGTCGTCCGGCAGCGTCCACACTCTCTTTCTCTGCTTGCCCATGCTCACCTTCACAGATCGCTGCAAGACAAAACTGGCAGCGTCGTCCCCAGGGTGCGTGTCGGTGGCGTCGGTCTCGTAACGACTTGCACCGTCTGTGTCGCATTGACTGACTTCGTCACCCACAAGTAAGCCACGTTGCTTTTTGTTTGGGTCACTGCCTCTTTGATAAGGGACTTCTGGGATACAAGTGCTTCCATCAGTCTCGTCATCGCTGTTGCTTACAATATCCGTAAAGGGAACCGTTTTCTTCTCAAGAACTCTGCATCTCGCACTCCCGTTCTCTACTATGGGACTAGTTTCTCGCGTCCTCTTCCTGCATTTCAAAGACAATTTCGTAGCTTCATCTATAGAAGTGGTAACAGTTTCAGGATTTGACCTGTTAGCAGACATTCGCTTTCTTTCTCGTGCGCCCATCCATGGCGTCTGCTTGCTGCTGAAGTCATCCTCGACCAAAGGCTTTTTCCGGCTACTGTTGACTGTACGGCCTCCTTCGTTATCCGTTTCTGTTAGTCTGCCATCATTTCTCATCTCGTCAGGTCTTTTTTCGTTAGAGGTTTCGCTATTGTCTCCGGTTTGGTTGCCACCACTAGTCCGTCTAGTAGCCCCGGTTCTTCCATCGATGACAGCCTTTGGACCAACATCCCTGTCGTCAGGTTCGCCATACGCGTTACCGCAAGGATCTGTAGCTGTTAGTTAATGTACAAATGTTAGTAGTTCATCGCATAGCTAGGACATGCAAACATAAATCTAATATCTGGACACAAAAACTTAGTATATTGGAAAATAATATAGAACCAGATACTTTTTTCAAAGCCTAATTAATAAATAATACACGTCCATTCAATCGAATTAAATATCAATTGAATAATAATTACACGACTGTCGAGTCCTAATTAACAAATATTCAGATAAAGACGTAGGACTGAGTCCCCCAGAAAGGGGGTGACCGACACCAAGACGCACCTCACGCTCCTCTCATGTGAGCACACACTCAACAAAATCTAACACTTTAGCGCTGAAGGGTCCAGCCAGCACCCCGCAACACACACTTGGGTCAAGGGTAATAACCGAAACGAAAATGAATTCAAAGTTTTCTCTCCTAACATTCTTTCCAAATAGTTTTTTTTAGATATGAGTACCCAGATGAACAGTCCTTCAGCTACAGCAAATTTCCTCACGCGTTCGTATCTTCCGTTGCGTTCCTCGAACTTTCAACCCGAAGGAGGTCGTATTGATTAGATGATTAAATGCTTTATATTTTATTGCATGGTATCCTCCTCAGACTTGCGATAGCAAAACCACTTGCGTGACCCGCGTCAGCACTCCTGCAATGACGTAACGTTAGTGACTAAAGGCATCTATTGAAGAAACTGAAGGGGAATACCCAGCTTCTGTTTGTATTTCATCTTCTGATTAACTTGTCGGTCCCACAAAGTCCATAATGAGACATCATAACAGAAATGCTTAGGCATCTCTCTAATAAATATCTCCGACAGAGACATTGATTAGATGTCTCTGGCGAGGCCCCCACACTGTAGGGCCCCGTCAGTGTGAACTCTCAACGTTCACTATAGGAACAATTTTATTGAGAGATGCGCAGAATTGCCTCTTTGAATCTTGAATTTCTTGAATATTCTATAATATACACAGGCCTAACCCTATCACGACCGGAGCCTAACCCTATCACGACCGGAGCCTAACCCTCATGACCGAAGCCTAACCCAATCATGACCGAAGCCTGACCCTTCATGACAGAAGCCTAACCCCATCATGACAGAAGCCTGACCCATCATGACTGAAGCCTAACCCCATCATGACCGAAGCCTGACCCATCATGACTGAAGCCTAACCCAATTATGATCGAAGCCTGACCCAATTATGATCGAAGCCTGACCCATCATGAACGAAGCCGGACCCTGTCATGACCGAAGCCTGTCCCTATTATGACCGAAGCCTAACCCTATTATGACCAATGCCTAACCCTATCACGACCGCCTGAACCTATCATGACCGAAGCCTAACCCTATCACGATCGAAGCCTGACCCTATCATGACCGAAGCCTAACCCTATCATGACTGAAGCCTGACCCCATCATGACCGAAGCCTAACACCCTATCATGACCGAAGCCTAACCCTATCATCACCGAAACCTAACCCTATCATGGCCGAAGCCTACATTGTACATGTAGACTGCGCTCTTGGCGGTGCGCGTGCTAGGGGTAGGTCTGTAGATGCAGATGGCATAGTCTTGACCTACCTCTGACGAGCGCGTCCCGCCGTACGAGGTCGAGCCAGTGGTGCAGTGCTGCGAGCAGAAGCGCCGCACCGTCTTGCTCATATGTGGTCGCCCCAAACTCGTCGATCAGCACCAGGGAGTGGCACTTGGCCTCTAGCACCGCTCGGGACAGCTGGAAAAGAGGGATGGGGAGATTGAAGAAGAGCAGCTCACGCGACCTAGTCATTATGAGAGCACGTTGTGTCTTCCTACGGAATCGTACTCACGATAGTAGTTTAATGCACCATGAGTCTGGATGGCGTGGGCTACTCGAAAAAAAAACACGTCAGAACATCTCGGCAGTGAAACAAGGCTAGCAAATAACATCTGTTGGTTGTATTTTTAGATAAGAGGTGAAGTCAATTAAGCACGTTTCTACGCCGTGATATGCCGCGGATGTCGGCATCTGCTATTATTTGAGATCAGCATCCGCAACCGCTTTTGTTAGATGCAAATATCATGCGGATGTACAGTTTAAGACTAAGCCGAATCCCCCAGAGAGGGGTAGGAGGGGTGGCCGACAGCAATGCGCACCTCACTCTTCTCGTGTACTCACACGCGAACAAACTTAGCCTTATAGCGCTTAAGGGCAGGGCCAGGAGACCCTGCAATTAACACTTCGGGTTACGAGTGAAGTCAGATATCAGTGTCAGTAGCAGGGCCCGACAACATCAACTGGTGTACCCCTGCTGAGTCATGCGGATGTGAAATACAAAAATGCAGTGACATTTCACTCACAATACACATAGCAGAATAAACTGAAGCATAATGTTTCGCACGTTTTCACAGAAGTTGTAAAAAGGTTGTTTGCATATAGATTGTATAGATCATATTTGTGCACTATTGCTAACAATTCCTCAAAGACTGAATCGCCAATCCCGTTTAGGAACGTCTTCGTGACGTCTAAAGTTTTCTGCTCGTTATAATTGACATGTTGGAGACTCCGAACGTGGTGCAGCTCCTCCCATACTACATCGCTGTCAGCTATGAATAAATAATACACAGAACAAAGTGAGTTTCTCTTCGACATCTATCATCAACGACCTCTGGTGATTTAAGAGCAGATAACTACGTATTAGCGTATATTCAAGGCGAGGATTCGACGACGTTCAATACTATCCAGCATTTTCTGCAATAAAGACAGATAGTGAACATCACTAATTTTAGTAAGCATGAAGTTCAAGGCAATTACCTTTTGGATCATTCTATTGTAATCGACAGACAGCAATTTCAATTTAACACAATGAAATATTTATCGTTGCCGACCCAATTTTTAATTATCAAGCACCGAAAATCATCATACTTCCTGACTCGATTTATACAAACAGCTATAAATGGAATAATTGTTAACAGGGTAGTTCAAGAACCACGATATAAAAATACCCCACATAGTTTTCATCTAACTTGTTGTTACTTTCCCTCATCGTTTGTCAGCTAATGTATTCTCGCTACAACCCTGGCATCATAATTCAATTCAATTTCCTCTACTTGCTTATATCCACCATTTTTTTCTGTCGTGTTTTATTATTAGTCAGTCAATAGCAGCTGCAGGCGCTCTTATCAGTTATGACAAGAAAGGTTTGCAGGGTAAATTGATGGGTTTGTTGAGCGTTGTAAAGGTTTGTCTTTGGCAAATCACACTTACTAAAAGGGGGCATGAGTTTCTATTGCATTTTATAATCTATAAAAAATAGCAATAATTTGATAATAAGTAACTTGAAGGTCAAGACACAAGCTCACAAGTCCTCCGTGGTTAAGAACTAGCCTACTGATATATTGGTGATTTAAAATATGGACACATCTTCATATAGATGTGTATTTAGATTACAAGTTGATACATGGTCTCAGTAACCTTAGTGTGTTGTGTGATAACGTATATTTGGGGTGAAATTGAAAGAGACACGTGAGGCCGTAACTGACATAGGGCGGATATATATTATTTATTGTACAATTGTATAATAATTACAATAATATTACTCAAGATAAATTGCTACAATGACTGATAAATACAATTATTCACTTCAAAATAAGCTAACTACATGCAAACAGAAAAAAAAGATACAGACACTAGGCCAAAATCCCCCAGCAAGGGGGGTGGCCGACGGCAAGGCGCACCTCACACTCTCATACACTCACACTCGCACGCCTTAGCCCTTTTACGCTGAAGAGTCCGGCCGGGAACCCCGCATCACACTCTGGATTATAAGTGCGGTTCGAGGTCAGTGTCGGCAGCAGGGCCCGACGGTGTGACCGGTTTACCCCTGTCGCGTCATGATGACCGGACCTTCCACCGCCTACGACCATCCCGTCTTACACCGATGTGCCTAGGGCAGCGTCAAAACTCATCCGTTCACAATCATTCTCCACTCACGCCTATCCAATGCACGCTCTCTCGCTACCTCCACACTCAGGTCTCTCCATCCTAATGCCTGCTTCACACCATCTATCCACCCAAACTCCGGTCTCCCTCTAGGCCTACGTCCACTTGCCTCTGCCTTCGACACCCTTTTTACCAATCCCCTTTCATCCATCCTTACCATGTGCTCGTACCATCTCAGAACACGCAAATCAACTCTTCCTCTAACTTCTTCACCATCCCCGTTCTGATAAGATTAGAGTGACGAGGCCGTTCTGATTCGAACCACGTCCTTAGTGAACCTGTCTCTCATCGACACTCCCCCAAGTCTCAGCTCCGTACAGCAGAGTTGGGACAACGACACCTTCATACAGCCCTCTCGTTGCTTCCATCCCCAACGTCCTGTAGCTCATTACGCTCTGCAGTGCACCCTTTACACCCCTCCTTCACTCGCGATTTCACCTGTTTCCACTAGTTCAGTCTTCTTCGCGTGGGAGCCCAGATACTAAAAACACCGAACTTCTTCCAACAACTCTCCGTTTAGGACACTAATTCTGCTCGCATCGGCAGACCTCGAGCATCTTATTACTTTACTTTTACACACGTTCACTCGAAGCTTCCTCCTCTCACACACTACCAAATTCAGACACTAGCCTACATGGTTTATCTTCTGAATTCGCCACCTACGCCGTATAATCCGCAAACAGCACTTGGCTCAACTGCCAACTCCTCCCATTCGCTTCCAACAGCTCCAAGCCACGACCCAGCACACTCGCATTCACCTCCCTGATCACTCCATCCATATAGAGATTCAACTGCCAAGGAGGCATCACGCCGCCTTTCACTGTGAACCAATCACTCACCTCGCTTCCCACTCTGACACATGCTCAGCTGCCAACATAAAAACTCTACACCGCTTTCAACAGCTTTCCGCCCACTCCATACAAACGCAACACCCTCCACAGCGCTTCCCTGTCAATCCTGTCGTTTGCTTTTTCCAGATCCATGAAGGGCCAGAACACATCCTCTACTTTTGCAAGGTACTTCTCACAGACATGTCTCACTGGAAAAATCTGATCGGCACACCCTCTACCACTTCTAGAAAATGATCGATTGAAAAGCTTTTATTTGAGAGCCTATATAGGTCATTAATAATAGAGTGGGATGTCAGCAACCGCGCGGATGTCAGTTTGAATATCCACATACGCGGATGTCAGTTTGAATATCCACATACGCGGATGTCAAAAATTCTATGTACGCATTTCCATTAGCATCCGTGTAGCATCCGTGCCCGCTGACACCCTATCCCCGTTCTGACGGTCGCGGGTTCGAATCCCCGTGAGGTTGCTTACAACCGGGTCAATCACTGACCTTGTTGAGCTCTATCATGAAGGCAGAGAAGGTGGAGGTGATGGCAGGTGTGGTCTGCGTGACGGTGAGAATGGCAGAGAAGGGACGGAAGCGCAGGCTGTCAGCTGGTACGAAGCAGCCCGCCTGAGCAAGTACAGACACCAACCCCACCTGACAGCATGAAATGAGGTCAATTGTGGAGACCATTCCATACATCAATAGCTGTTGGGGTTAAAATTAATCCTTACCACTAGCTTTCATTGATTTAATGTTAGTCCTGTTACAACCCTCGGTAACAATAAGGATGACGCATAACATTTGTACGGTATGCGTTACTGATCATCAACATTTAGGAGGTAAATAATTACTCTCATCATCATCGTGTATGGAGATGAATGATTTCCTGTATAATGAGCTATGGACAAAACAGTCCATCATTACTCGTGCAGCTGGACCCCTCTAAAGGCTTTGACATTGTAAACCACGTCATTTTGCAGAAAACTATTACAACTGAACGTCCAAACATCCTGGCTCGAAAGCTACCTCAGTCATCATCGAACCCAATCTGTCGTGTTAGACGGAGAGATTAACCTTTTCAAAGGTCGGCAAATTTCGGAGTTCCACAATGATTGCTTCTCGGACCAGTTCTTTACCTTCTGTTTATAAATGACATTAAATGAGGAAACCCTCTTGACAACGCATTAATGATAGTTTATGTCAATGCTGTCCAATTGATGTTTGTTAGACCGGCACACAAATTAGAAATTCTGAAGAAAGATGTATAAACAGCGTTGATCCACATTATTTATTGGTGTTCTTCAAATGGGCTTCAAATTGAAACAAATAAAACCCATTGCATTATTGTGGGACCTAAAGCGAATGCACGGAGATTACACGATCATTTCATCGTTGACTGTACGGGTGTAAAATCCCTCTTGATAACAGAGTCAAAAGTCTGGGAGTTTGTCTTGATCCCAATATGACCTCCGGTCATCATGTTGAGAAGCTTTGCTATAAACTGAATGGTACACTCATGTTTCTCAGTCGAACGAAGAAACAACTCTACTTCAAGTCCACGGAACTTCTTGTAATCAATGCTCTGATTTTGTCATATTTAAACTTCTGCCCCCCGTATGGGACAAGTGCAAGAAGATATTACTCGCACATTTAAAGAAGCATGAACTTCACCGCAAAAGTAGCCCATGATGAAAACTTCAGAAATTGTGATCGCGTGACGCCTAACCTAAATAAACTCGGCTGGCTGAACATTAATAAGCGACTGGAGTTTAGTGAAGCTGGACGAGTTTTGAAATTCAGAACACGTTTTCATATTCAAAGAGTGTTGTGCTGTCAACTGGTGAAGTGGCCGTCAGAGATCAAAACTGTGCCAAAACAAAACAAATTGCGTTCAGAGGAACAAATACTGGTGCCAAAACAATTCCAGGTCAAGAATGTTTCAACAATCTGTCGGCTGGCATTCAGAATTGCTCAACCGTATCTACCTTCAAGCAGAAATGCACTATATTATTTGCCCGTCAACAAGGGCTGGCGATTAAACAGGAAATGATTAGATTAGAGTGTCAAGGCTTTCAAATGCACAGGAGTCAGTGTCCTTTAAACAGGAACTGATAACGAAGAACTATATTCTGCGGCTCGCGCTAAACATCATTATCATTCTGTCGACAGAACACTAACAGAATTTCATGTACTATGCTCTCTCGATTTCTCTTTGTCTTCGAACAAATAGAAAGTCTTTATTAAAACACGTTTGTACTAATGTCGTATTCTCACCTCAACTCGTTCTGACCCTTTCACTTTGCACTGTTTGGCCCTGAAAGTAATTAGTTGTTTTCAATAAAAATAAACAATGGATAGCGGAACAATTTGGAACCATTTGTGTACTTATCTAAGCCCTTCAAAAATTCTGCTTTGCCATTGCCCAGATGATTGAACATAAATCTGGAGGAATATCTCAGATGCATGCGTGTTCTTGTGGGTATATTGGAGAGTAGGGAGGAGCAACAAGTGTGTATTTTAGGAGATTTTAATGCCTCACCACACACAAATAGGTTCATTGAGATTGAAGAGCTATTTGCTGAGCATAATGTTGCATTTCAGGACACAAGGCTGCTGCCACCGGACACGTACAAGCATGTGAATCACGGTTCTCTTTCCATCTCATGGATCGATCATATTGCTTTGTCCTCTCTCTTAGTAGATGCAACAATTTCCTGTCACTTGCTGCCCGATGTTGCGTGCTCGGATCACCGTGTTTTAGGGGTAGCTTTGAGTGTTGAGGGAATGCAGACTCCTAGACAACCTAACTCTCGCGAGGTTAGGACGATTGATTGTAATTTTGATAAGAGACTACTAGACAGATTCTATGCCGAGCTCGATGTCCTTCTTGCAAATATTCCTGATAGGCTTCTCGGAGTGAATGAAGGTGTTGATAACGTAAGATTGAATGATCTGTATGGCTGTACGAGGCAGTGTATGTTAATTGCAGGACGACGTGTTTTTGGCAGTAGAAAACTGAGCAAATATAACGTCCCAGGTTGGAATGAACGAGGACGAGAACTGAATTATGCTGTACGAGACGCCGTATTTAATTGGAATATTGCTGGAAGGCCTCGGGGAGGTCAACTTGCGGTAGCAATGAGGATAGCAAAGTTACGGTTTCGTAGAGAACTCGCGTTTTTGAGAGAGAACGAGCAACAGTTGCGTGCGCAGGCTCTTCTAGCAAAATTGCGAGAAGGTAAATGTAAAGATTTCTGGAAAGAAATTCGGTCACTAAATCCTAAAAAGGAAGCACTTCCACTCGCGGTGGCGGGCGTAACTGGGGAAGCGAACATTGCAAGGGCCTGGGGGGAGCATTTCCAGCACATTGCTACTTCTGTTGACACGGAAGAAAATAGAGGTTGGGTGCAAAACGCCCTCGATAATGTTCCTGCTGTTAACGAAATGGTTTCGTTGGCAGAGGTTAGGAGCATTGTCAGAGGCCTCAAAAATAACAAAGCTGTTGGAAATGATGACATACCGAGTGAAGTGTTCAAGAATGCTTCCCACAGACTGACTGCAGTGCTTGCTCTCTTCCTTTAGAGCTGCACTCATGTCAAGGAGCTACCAAGAGAGGTAATGCATGTAACTGTGGTTCCTCTTCTGAAATGTAAAACAAAGGACATTTCATATATAAATAATTATCCCCCCATTGCTATTGCCACCTCAATTTCCAAGGTTCTTGAGCAGGTTATTCTTGCAAGATGGCAAACATTTCTGTCTACCGCAAAAAAGTCAGTTTGGATTCAAAGAGGGCCATGGAACTGAAATGGCAATATTCGCATTGAAACAAACTGTTGAGTATTACAGATGTAGAGACTCGCCTGTTTTTCTGTGTTTTTGTTTTTAGACGCGAAGAAAGCATTTGATAGAGTAAACCATTGGACTTTGTTCAGAAAGTTGATTGAGAGAGGAGCCCCTCTTCATGTTGTGCACTTGCTTGTATTTTGGTACAGGGAACAGGAATTCTTAGTGCGATGGGGTAGTTCGAAATCGGCCACTTATCATTGTAAAAACGGAATTAGGCAGGGAGGTCAGCTATCGCCACTGTTGTATAACGTGTACAGTGATGAGTTGAATTACCTTCTAAGTAGAGAAAACCAAGGGTGTCATATCGCCAACTGTTGAGTTAACAATCTTAGTTATGCAGATGCTATGGCGCTGTTAGCACAGACTCTTTCAGCATTGCAAAAGCTTCTTGATATCTGTAATAAATTTGCTGAACCTAATGATATTGTATATAACGCTGCAAAAACTGTATGTATGCTAGTTAGACCGAAGGGTCCAAGTTACTACCTATCGACTGAGATAAAACTAGGCGGTGTTGCACTGGATTATGTGAATGAATTTCAATATCTAGGGCACATCATCACAGCAGATTGCACAGATGACAAGGATGTTGCAAAGCAAACAAGGCGGCAAAATGCAGTTGGTAACATGCTGATACGAAAATTCTCGTTTGCACAAAGTGAAGCTAAAATCCAGCTCCTCAAATCATTTTGTTACCTGATGTATTGTAATGCAATTTGGAGAAAATACTTTCAATATAGCGTGAGGAAATTAACAGTGAGTTATAATGACGCATTTAGACGATTGAGGCCGGTCCCTCGCTCGACGTCAGCGAGCAGGGTTTTTGCTGAAAACCAATCAGATCACATAAAGTTACTGTTCCGTAAAGCGGCACACAGCCTTATGACTCGAGTTTTGAACTCCCCAAATGAAATCCTCGTTGCAATCTGCTCTGGTGATGCACTCGCTGCCTCGTCATTGTTAAGGCGATGGAGAGAATTACTATACGCATAGGCAGGATAGAGTTGTATGCCGTAACTTGTTCTTAGTTGTGTGCGGTAATTTTATAACTTTGTTCACACTGTAACCCTAAAATAAGATGTCTCAATTGTAATACTATGCCATTGTTGGTTGTCAATAAAGATTTTATTATTATTATTATATAATGAAGTTCATTTTTACCAACTCCATTTTTCCGTAGAGCGAGTAATTCGCCACCACGTCACGACTGGGCACCTCCTCGCACATCGTCGCTCCTAATATGCTCGGCCCGGATCAAATAGGCATGTATGGTAGACGCTCTGTAACACACATAAACGCAGATATAACTTGACAACCCGCGCTACCCAGTGTATTAGGTGGATCAGTTTCAATTGTTGTATTCAAGTGTAATGTCTGACCGCAATAAAAGTGAATTCAGAACCTAACGCATATTCATTAAGTACTTCAATATACTCTGTTATCTCTCCTGCTCGTAACATGCTCCGGAAAGGTTGGTACTAATGATCAGCTAGGAAAGTAAGGTTGGTACTAATGATCAGCTAGGAAAGTAAGGTTGGCACTAATGATCAGCTAGGAAAGTAAGGTTGGTACTAATGATCAGCTAGGAAAGTAAGGTTGGCACTAATGATCAGCTAGGAGAGTAAGGTTGGTACTAATGATCTGCTAGGAAAGTAAGGTTGGTACTAATGATCAGCTAGGAAAGCAAGGTTGGTACTAATGATCTGCTAGGAAAGTAAGGTTGGTACTAATGATCAGCTAGGAAAGTAAGGTTGGTACTAATGATCAGCTAGGAAAGTAAGGTTGGTAGTAATGATCAGCTAGGAAAGTAAGGTTGGTACTAATGATCTGCTAGGAAAGTAAGGTTGGTACAAATGATCGGCTAGGAAAGTAAGGTTGGTAGTAATGATAAGCTAGGAAAGTAAGGTTGGTACTAATGATCAGCTAGGAAAGTAAGGTTGGTACTAATGATCAGCTAGGAAAGTAAGGTTGGTACTAATGATCAGCTAGGAAAGTAAGGTTGGTACTAATGATCAGCTAGGAAAGTAAG
>SDVV010002592.1:0-22676 GCA_016164225.1 Gammarus roeselii
CTATACCCCGCGGGTTAAAAATACGTATCTTAAAATTACGTACGTTTGCTCTGCGAGTTATAAACACGTACATTTGCTGCACGGGTTAGAAACACGTACCACTAAATTAGATTAGGCTGGGAAGGCAAGGTTCCAGCAATATGTTCATAACGTAGCCAGCATATATGTTCAGCTGCGCGCAACCTTACATAGTCCGTCGGATCGACCGTTATAGTTGTCATACACTATGCATTCGTACTATGATAATAATTGATTAGGGAAAGAAGTAGCCTCAAATCGATAAAGTAATCAAGTATAGAAGTATTCTATGGATAAAATCCGTATTATAAAACAAGAAGATAGAGCTGTAGCTGCTAATCGTCACGCCATTATCTCTACTATGATCTCGCCCTACTATCCTCACTACTGTTTCAATATGAAATTAATTCATATATAACTCTAAAATATTTCGTTAGCCAATGTAATAAAAGTTTTATGTCGTCATGCCCATATATGCTCATTACATCATAGCATCTCATGCGAAAAGCGTTGCATGCTGAAAACAGTCACATACCTGTTACCCTCGCCTTCCATCCCTGACGCATTTCCGCCCACACTAGCCCGATACCGGGTCGTTGTTCATTATCCAGAAATAAATACCGCCGCTGTCTTAAGCGAAAACGAAATTCCTTTCTTCCACGCTTAATTACCGCCGCTGTCCTGACAGACAGCATCTTTTCAGTCGAATTTACCGCAAAAATGCTAGTACACTGCGGCGTCGGAACATAGTGCGGTCGAAATGCATTTTATAAGCGATTGATTGCGAGCAGCTGATTGATAGATTATGCATTCTGAGTCCCGCGCGCGCATTCATATAAATTGCTACTATTTGAACTAAAGCTAGTAATGGGTGTATACTGCAAGGAACCTTTCAGCAACAAGGATTTTTGGCGCCACCAATTAGCGCCAAGAAGGCAATAAGGAGTGGACGCGAAGTCAATCAGCATCTGGGAAGTGGCACTAGATCTTGAAATGCTAAATTCAGGATTAAAGGAGAGTTTTTAAATTAAGAATTACAGACAAATTATAGTAATATTTTTTCGCCCATTACTAGCCTTGGTTCAAATTGCAACATCTATACAGTTTAAACGTATGGAGACAAGTTTTGCATTAGAAATAGCGAATAATTGGCACAGCCGCATCAGCAGTCTGCCCCGTCTGGCTGTAGCGTGAGTTGAGCATGATAGTGAATGGATGAATTTTGACTCTGCCTTGGTGTGCTTACCCGCCCTTGACGTCGCGTAGGAAAACGGATGATCGTAGAGGGGAGAAGGTCACTATTACGCAGCAGGGGTAATAAGTAATGTTTAGGTTCTAGAGGGCGTCAATTTTTACATTAAGCATATTTTAGCCAATGATAATCACAGCTCTCAAATTTTTGTATTGCCTTCGAAAAGACTCAAGAAACATTGCTCATTTTAAAAAACAGTCATCAAAAACTCCAAAGATTTCCTTCAAAATTTGTAGAAAAAAACTCAGTTCAAATCATCGCGTTACTTGCACGACAAGCTGGAGCCACGCACACCCTCCCTTTACCACACTCTGTTTGCAACTAACCCCAAGTCGCACCCCCGCTTCCAGCTTACATCGCATCACAGTGATGTGTACAGGCAACTATACTGCGTGCGCGCTTCTCTCTATAATACTCCGTGATTGGGTCAGTCCCACTACTTTGAACCAAGCACTCGCTCTGCTCTTTACTCTCACACTTGCTCTGCTACCGATAGAAACGCCAAATCGCTTGCAACATATTTCCGCCCACTCCATACTTACGCAATACCGTTCATAGCGCTTCCTTGTCGAAAGCCTTTTCAGAACACATATTTTCCCTTCACGAGACTTTTTCAGGGGTAGACTCTCACAGACGCACTTCTCAACCCGCCCACATTAGCTGATGTGACGCGCGTCGCACTCTGAAGCTCACTCGCGATGAATGTGCGCGCGAGACTCAAAGTGCATGATCTATCAATCAGCTGCTCGAAAGCACTCGCAAGCTAAATGGATTTCGACCGCACTGCGTTCCAACGCCGCAGTGTACTAGCATTGTAGGGGGAAAATTCGGCTGAAAAGACAGCAAAAAAATAAAATAAAATATGAAGAGGATTTGATGTAAACAACGTCTATCAATGAGAGCTGAGCTTAATAGCTACCCTCGTCTCTGCCACAAACTGAAAACAGCAACCACTAAAGTGATTTCAGGAATTAGTCGAGAATGTCTGTGAGTGCTTTCAATTGGCTCATGCAGAACATTTCTCCGTTAATTCGTCGGGATGATACGCTTATGCGTGATGCCATTCCTCCTGGTGCTCGACTCGAAGCGCAACTTTGCCTTTCCTCGCAACGGGCCAGTCGTAAGTCGAACTCCAAAAATTTGACGCGTATATCGAGCCAACATAATTTCTGGAACGTGTGACGCCCTCTTCATAGACCTAAAAGACCTGTACCTAGATGTAAGTTAACATACCTTACATAATAGAGCACGCTTCCCACAAGCGCGCTGTTTCCAAAAAAATCGAAAAATGAAGGCAATTTGCAATGATCATAAATCTATGGTTTCTGTTAGGTAATGCTCCCATAATATTATATTGAATAATTAGGCTCATATTTGATGTTTTTTAAATATATTTGAGACATTGCAATGTTTCATGCACGTTTCATGCAATGTTTCATGCACGTGATCGGCTGTCTACCCCCAATTCCTCACTGGATGAGAGGTAAGGAATTGTGGGTTGACTTTCCCGCTCTATATGGAAAATGCCGCATTCAACTTGAGAAGAACCTGAACATATAGTTCATTAGATACTGACTCTCGCCACCCCACTCTGCTGGCACAGTATTTGTGTCCAAGCATGAAGCTCTAGCTCACAATAATTTTGTGTCATATAAAGTTGCGGAAAATTTGTAAATGTTTCCGCAATTTCAACATGTACTATGTTAGACAATAAACTATCAGCGATGTCTGACATGAATTAGCATCCGAGAGAAACAATGGGATGCAAAGAAACAAAAGTAGTACGGTTATCAAATTTTGTTAAGCATTAATCCACGAAAAATAGCTAAACTTCGTGGAACAGAACACTCATTCGTAGCCATGCTCATTCGGTTGCGTTTCCCTGCCTGTTTGCCGGAACTCCTGCCGCACAATCGCACGCAATGGATTCCGCAAGGAAACATAAGTCTTGGATTCACTCAATGTAATTTGACGCGCAGAACGCTCAGCGAGCGTGTGCTGGGTAAACATAGCTGAGACTCTCAAAGACGAAAAAGCTGTTTGATGAGTCAGTTTTGTGGCTTTGTGAGTCTCGCGAATGCCCGTCTTTAGCAAGGTACTACTCACAGATTTGTCTTATTGAAAAAGTCTCATCGATACACCCTATATCACTCCTGAAGCCTCAATTTTCCTCGCCAAGTTACCATCCGTTGTCGCTTGTTTCCTTAATTAGCACTCTCCCCTTACCATTTACCAACAACATATGACAAACTATTACCTGTCAAGTTGAATAATATATACTAAAGAATACGATGTATAATAGTGAATGATATTGCGACAGTTTTAGCATTGGAATAAATTATAGTACTGTTGCCGTGCCGTGAACAGTAGTTTATTCGTTGCGGACCCCACGATCGATTTTGATATTCTGGTTCCGGTTAACCTGTAATTCCTGCAAAGTAGAGGATTGAAGTTTGTCACTGCACATGTATATTTGGGTGTTGGTGTGGATACAAGTCTTAGATTCCACTGCCATATCTGTGTGGGGGTCTGCCAAACTGTCAGATCAACTCCCTGCAGACACCAGGAATTTATCCTGCCTTCATACATTTCACATATTTGTCCACTTATTGAGTGCATCATGTATTTGTTACACCAGATGTAGGGATTGCAGGGCGCATGAATTTATTCAAAGAAGATGGATCAGAAACATTGATTGACTTTCTGATATGGACAAGGCATGGTAGTTGTTTGAGTAGCTTGGAATAATTTTTGGTTAAAGGTTGGCTTCTGAGGGCAGACCTGATGAAATAGGTACCAAAAAAATTTGAGTAAGTCAGAAGATTTTTTAAATTGTCTCCAAGAGTTGATCCTAAAGGTCATTAGCCGAAGTTGGTGTTTTCTCCTTGTTTTTCTGATGTCTTTAGTAGGTCTTTCAGTGTGAGATTGTGATGGTGTGAGGAATGGTGTTGTTGTCGTTGCTCAACCCCAACTCTCCCTGCAATCGAGGAGCCACAGCCAGCGCTCAGCCCAAAGCATGGGAACCCACCAACATGTGCATGTTATAGATGTTTCAGTGGGTGCAGACATTTATATTATGCATACATGCCTGAAAAAGTCAAGTTCATGCTGTCTCTTGGATGTTCCCACAGATCATGTACACAGGTGACATTGTGGTTGAATTGGCCAGGTGCTATGGCTGGGCAAAATGTCATAACGTGCCCAAACGTATCAGGCAAACCACGGAATTGCAAACAAAGGTTAGATGGGACATTTCATAGTCTATACTAGTATGACTGGAGGGTTGTGTGGTGCCTGCATCTTGGCCAATAGAGGTGGAACCGGTCAACCCCAATTCCTCCACACCCACCCCAGGCGAGTGACCCTGTAGGACGCGTTGACTCTGTGTTCACCCAATGCAAGGGCTGTGAAGTGTGAGTATCTGTTAGTGCATACTCACAGATGTGATTGTAGAATGGGGAATGGACCAAATGGTTGTGTGGTGATGGCCAAAGTGTGTTGCTGGCATGTTGTGTAGGTGAGGAATGGTGTGCCTGCTAGGAGAGTCACGATTGTGCTTGTTGACTATTTTTTATGGTGTCACTGTACCTGCTAGGAGAGTGCTTGTTGACTATTTTTTTGCTTTGTGGATAACTGAATTGCTGTATGGTCAGTTGCCTGAAGCGCAAATACTGTTTTTTTCTGCTACATTATTTTGCTGTGTTTTCAGTTAAGTGTGCTGTTGCATTTGCGCCTCCTGTCTTGCTATGCACTCTGGCTTTGCTGGCTGGGCTGTCTTGAGGCCAGCGAGGTGAGATCTCAAGTAGCATTGACCGGGGTGACTTCCCGCATTTTGCCATACTTTGAAATAACTCAAAAAGTATGTGGCCAAGAAACTTCGTATTTACGATGTGTTAAGCTACCATAATGATCATGAAGCACTGTAAGTTTCAACCTTGTATTATCAACTAAAAAAAAAGTTATTTACAAAACACCGTGCGGCAAGCTATGGCCCCCAATCGGGGGCGACTTCCCGCACCAAACGGGGTGACTTCCCGCACCCCCCATTTATCAACAATGAAACGCAAATGAAAAGTTTGAGAGTACCAATCAAAAGAGCATGCCTATATTAGTATATGTCAGTTGCTAAAAATAAAATGTCAAGTAACATATTACGTCTGTGACAGGTGTTTTTGATGCTTGTCTTTTGCTGCGCCATACCTGACTGTCAAAGGATGTTTTTTCCTGATTTTACTGTAGGAAACTGAGTTTTTCTTCAATAATTGCAATCTAACTTTATTGGAAGTCATTTCTCCATATCCTAAACTAATTATGACCCTAAAGTATCAGTAGATGAGCAAATATTACGAAAAAACAATCTTTTCAATAATACGATAAAACATGTAAAAAATGTATTTCGTCATTTCTGTAGCAAACTTATTGCATTACCAGGAATACAAGTGATGCTACGTAAGGTATTGTTATCTTGAAATGAAAATGTGATAAAAAATATAGTTCCTGGGCATTGAACATAAGTCAACACTTGGGCCTAGACTTGTCACCATGTGTTATAAACATCGGGTCATTATAAAATGAGTTACGCATTCTGAAGTTAGCTGTGGTGTCATTATTGTGGGTCAATTACTCCCAGATGTCATTATATGTGCAAAAAATTGCATTTACCTACTTGAAGAAAAACAAAGATATTTAATAACAAAATGGGTGCGGGCAGTCACCCCCTATTGTTTTTTCACCTGGGACTCCCCACAGTTGTATATTTGTATATATCTACAAAAGGTTACATTTCTTTCCAAAATCCTTACTATGCAACAAACTACATCGTATTCCAAGTATCATGACCAAATTTGGTCCTAATTCAATGGAAACTCTAGTCACAGCATTAAAGTTTGCGGAACCTCGATTTTTCCGAACCAAAATCATCAGGGACCTAAAAAACACACCTTCACTTTAGTGATTTTTCATAAATTCTGTGCGCTTATCAAAATTTGTACAAGTAGCTGATACTTACTAATAAAGACCTGCTCTTTCAAGCCCTGTAGTCAAACGGTGACATTTCCGAAGTCTTGATGCCCAAAAGAGGGGTGCGGGCAGTCACCCCATGTTTCCGACCTCGGGGAGTCACCCCCGTCGAGGCTACTACGTGTTTGTCCCTAATTGCCTGCTTAAATGTATTCAGAGAAGGTAGACTTGAAACATTGATGGACTTACTGAGTGATATGGACTAAGGTAGTTGTATGAAGAGCTTGAATTTATTTTTTTGGTTAGGGTTGGTTTCTAAGGGCAGACCTGATGCATTGCTGGAAGGTTAAAGAATTTGTCAAATATCTTGTTGTTGGCTCGGAGAGGTTGTACCAGAAGTCATTTGCTTGAACTAGTGTTTCCTCCTTGCTCTTCTGATGTCTGCCATAGGTCCATCACTATTAGATGTATTGGTGTGTTGACTTGCGCTTGCCTACTGGGATAGTGCAGTTGACAGATATCACTCACTATAGTCAAGCCCTTGTTCATTTTATGTATTATGAATCATTTGCATTTGACTAATCTGATGATGTTTTAGTATGTATGTCTGCAATTTTTTTGATGTGCCAAACTGAATTGCTGTATAGTTAGTTGCCTAAAAAAATCCAGTTATTTTTCACCCAATTATTTTGCTGTGTTTTCACAATTTTGCTCTGTTGTGGGCTGTGGCATTTGCCATTTGTGTCTTCTGTTCTCTTTGCACTGTGGCCTTGCCAACGTGTTAGGCAGTGTTGAAGCCACCAAGGTGAGAAAGGGGGCTGACACCAAGACCTTCCCTGTTCTTCCTTTGCATGTAGGCATGGAATGCCTTTAGGGTGTCAATAGGTATTCTGTGGCATAAGGGTCATAGCCATGCAACTTGCAAGCAGAACAGAATATCCATTGCACAGGTCTTATTAAGATATCTGTCTGTGTAATATGTACAATTGATAGCTAATAAGACGAAGTCTTCTACCATCCATCAAAGCGGGACCCTGACAAAGCCATTTGAGATTATGCATGCAATCTACAAGGAGGGTCTCTTCCCTCCTTGTATTTTGCTTGCTTATTCCATGATGACTTGTCAGCACCCAGCTTAAATTGAGTGTTTGCTGTCTGTTTTCTTCAGTTGTTTTTGGTGGTAAAAAACTTATTTGCAAATGTCATAAAAGTGCAACATCAAAAATGACAGAAGAAAACAGATAGCACTTGGATGTACAGCTCAAATTCAGAGATAATAGAAGATTTCCTGGTGAAATTTGGATTCAAGAACTACTGAGCTCTGAAAGCTGCAAAGGATGACCAGCAAGAAAAGGTATCAGTTCTGGGATAATGCTTACCAAAAAAATGTGATTACTCAAATCTTGCTGAAAATGACCAGACTGTAAAGTATAGAATATGCAACATATGAAGAGCTGGTTACAATTCAGAAAACAGTAACTTGATGCAGAAGTCAGTAATTCATGCTACAGTACAATTTGTAAGAAAAAATAAACATGAAAACAATATGATCAAGAGACAAGTTGGGTAGCTAGTGGAAGAACAAGGCATGTAGCAAGAGTAGAATCCTTCATGATCAATTTATTGCTGGACTACGTTCCTCCAAGTTGATCACAGCAATAATAACTGAATGCAATGATAAAAACTAATGACACAATGATTAGAACATAGATACTTGAAAAAATATATTGGTAGGTAGATACTGAAGACCTTGTCCTGGAGCAATCAAGCAGCAAGGTATACCAGAACAAAACTCAGCCTCTACCAGGACTGGACTTCCACTCAAAAGAATAATGGAAATCCTTTAGAAACCACAAGTTGCCAATGCAGATGAAGAAGAATTGTGTGTATAAGGTGTACAACCATATGAAAAATATGGCAAACAAGAGTATTGCACTCAAATTGAAGTGTAACTAGGTGATGTGCTAAGGCCCAAGGGGGTTGCGTGTCAAAGGCATGGGAATCAAAGCGCACATAGCACACAAAATAAAGCCAATCACATCACCAAAGCTGACCAATACATGCTCCTGAATAATGCAGTTTGATGGACTTTATTATGGCAAAAAAGATGAAGCAAAGTCACCCAAGGAGAAAGTACCAAGAAGAATTCAGCAAGTGCTCTTGGTTTTTATCTTACCACTTTACTCACAGCAACACTATCTGGGCAATTAAAACTAAGTGGTTTACAACTGGTTTCAATCCACCTCTTACAACTTTCATTGCTGTGTCATACTATCCATGCAAAGGAACCCTTCAGGCTCTCTGTAAATTACAGGCCTAATCAATGATGGCTTTGTCATTGCTCAGCTTTAATGGATGATGTAGGGTGTTGTCTAATTTGCTACCAACCTAACATCTCCACAGATGGACATTCTACCAAGACCTATGCCTGGATGCTGTTGTGTCAATGGATATTCTTTTCTACGGCATGGATATTACATTAAGTTATTCCTCATACTGAGACAGGTTGACAAAAACATGATTTGAAAAATAATGCTTCATGTTGAGAAAGGCACTCACTGCCCAACCTTCCTCCTTGCTCCACAGTCTTCCACTTACCACACCAAACTCACATTTGCCCCTACCTCTCAACTTTGTCTTGCTCAATGCCAATGCATCTAACTTAATCCTAACAAACATCTTTTTAATCCTTTCTCCTCTTTGCCTCATCCTTACTGCAACCACTTGCATTTAACAACATTATTAATACAATTTGGAGAGGTAGTAGCCACTACTCCCTTCTGCTCATCTTACCATCTTTGATGAAGGAATTTAAAGAGGAAGGTACTCGCAGCCCCCTCACTCCATATATATTTGTTGCCTCTTGCGACATGCAAGGTGTTGGGTAGCAGTCTACCAACCTCTCATACCAGAGGGGTGAAAATAATTCTACCAACACGGTTTGCTAATGCATTTGACCATTAGCTAACACAAGTGATCAAAATGTTTCTGAAACAGACATTTGGGTTGAATTGAATATGTTCTGTAAAAAGGTTTCTCAGGGCAGACCTGATCAAATACTGGAGGATCATCCGTGGGTTGGATGGTGGCGCCGACCTGGGCGGACTTTTTCGAAGAGCTGCCGATGTGAGAACAGGAGACTATCCCTATGAGCTTTTGATGTTGGCTTGCAATACTGACATCAAGAATAGATTCCTTGGAGTTAGATTCCAGTTGTTGAACAGCCTTCTAAGATTTGTGGTGGAGTCCTCATTCAAGGGGTTGCTGGCATAGTTTCTGGGTGATGTTCTATTTGAGTTTGGTTAGGTTTGTGGGGATACTTTTTTTGTGCTCATATCCTTGTGGGTGGCTCAGGCAACTTTATTTCTTGTGCCTGGGTGTGGGTGGTAGTGTGTTTTTGTTTCTGGATATTGGAGTGGTGGCTGTGTAGGTTCTGGTTTGTGTGTGTCTGAGTGTGTTGCATCTTCATGCATTTATCTGTTGTGCAGTGTGCTGTTCTGTTTTTTTCTGTTATTCATACTGTTTGTTTGCATGATAGCCAAAGGTGATCACAAGTTTTGCCTGTGCGTGGGTAGTGGGATGTTATGGTGGTGGCTGTGTGTCTAGTGGTGTGGGTGTGTTGCATCACCATGCGCTTCTGTGGTGTGTTCTGTGTGTTTTTTTGTCATTCATACTGTTTGTTCGTGTAATAGCCAAAGGTGCGCACTAATTTCAGTTTCTAAACCTGTGTTTACGTAGCTGTTCTCTATGTTGAACCCGTGCAGGGCTGTGCAGGCCTTCCCTGGCTTGGTTGCTCCTCACTGGCTTGTGGTGCTGCTGTAGGTGGCTGCAAAGGTAGGAGGACTTATTACAAGCTAGTGCTAATACTAAACTTAGATCCATGTTCTGAAGTTGGTAATTTTTTAAATTTGCATCACTTTTTATACAGGCAACAACTTTTCCATACTAATGTTTTTACTATTTTTTGCCCAATAGTGGTGAAAAATAAAATTTTGTTCACACTCCCAACAGGTTACAAGGTCTCTGTGAAATTATTTGCATGCAAGGTCTCTGTGAAATTATTTGCATGCAAGGACATTAATAAAATATTCAACTAATGCTCACATAGAATTTATAAAAAAATATCACTGTTGTATTCAACATTTAAATGTATTGAACAAAGAAGTGATGGTTTGACCAATAAACCATCAATATACTGGTAGTAAGTAAATAGTTTTGTTTCATTTCTGAAATCAAATGGATTCTGGGCTGCCATACATATCAGGTGAGTAAAAAAAAGCATGTCTACCAATTGTCTCCCAGCCCAAGCAAGGAGACATCAATGATTGTGTCCCTCCAATAATGCCTCTTGTTTGTTAAAAATATCTTATTGTAATCTTACCTTCTCCTACTGTTATGAAATTTTCATGACATTCAATGCATTATTCAAAATGCCTCATGATGTAGGTACTACTATAAACACATTTCTTTCTCAATTTCAAGTTTGGGCATTTTTTACTACCAAGGATTTGTCAATAATGCATCGATAATGATTTATGGCTGATAAAAAAAAAACTTGGATAATGATGATTTATGAAAGATGAAAGATGAACACCATATGCTGAGCTCTATGTTGGCTTCTTCTGATATTGTTTTTATGTTTTCCAAAATTGAACTCAGAGCTTGGCTATGTTTCAGGTGTAGAACAAAACAATATGCAGAGCTCAAAATCAGCTTTTTTTTCCAAGTGAAGCTCTGAACTCAGCCATTTGTCAGGTTGTGTTTAGATGCCTTGTAGCTACCAGAGACTTTTGAAAAAGCTAAGCATTTGCCAACAATGTAGGTATGAATTTTGTGGCTGACCGCTCCACATTGACCTTCTCCAATAGTAGGCCTATTTTTAGGTTTTTCAAAATTCAGCACTGAACTGCACTATTTTTCAGCACACCTTTGGTACAACTTATTATTCTTGACCATATTTTGGGTTAGCACAATTTGCTGATCCGTGGGATTTTATAGCTCAAATGTCAAACTATGTTTTGCTTCTACCAAATGCTGTTGAGGTTTGCGAGTAGGGATTGTTCCACTGTGGTGGGCGATTTCAAGTATATATTTGAGACAATTTTTTTTCAATGAGGTCTCAGTTCTATATTTCAATTTAGAAGCAAAACGTGGAGAGCCTATTCAATAAGAAAGAATATACCATCTTATTCTTTGATCAATGTCAAAATGTGTCCGTGTTCTAGCTATGTATCATTCTACTTGTCCATTTATATTGCAGCACCGGTGCCCCCTGAGGTGACACGGCTCAGTTTAGAGGAACTTGAGGGCTTGGTGGAATGTGAAGAACTGCTGGATGATTTTGTACAAAATCTACCCCAACTGGCTGCTTTGACCCAGCAATGTGAGAAGCTTGCTGTTGAGAACACTGATTTAGCAAGTGAGTATCAAAACTACCTGCTACAAATCTATCAAGAGAAGTGGCTAGATTGTTGAAATGAAAGTCTGACAGGAATTATTCACAAAGAATTAATGTAATGATGTCAATGAGTGTAGGAAACACTGCAAAATGTATCTACAGGGTGTCTGTTGAACAGTGTGCCTGTATTTTAAAACATAGGGAGGTTGAAAAGTTGAAACTACAGAAAATTTATATTATTCACTTCTCATACCAGGTAAATACTAAAAGAAGGTGGACTTCAGTAGCTATTAAATTATGAAAAGGAATTGCTCAGCACTTCAACTCTACTTTGGAATAAGTTTCCAAATTGATGGTTCAATATTTTGATGTAGCTACTGTGAAAGCTTGCAACAGCTTGTCTGACTTCTTTTGTTAAGCATTGGCAGCTTCACTCCATCTTCCTATTGATGAGGGTTAGCAATTCATCAGAACCTTGAATTTAGATGATTATGATGTGGCCTAAGCAGAAACCTCTGTTCATCTGAGAAAATGATTATTTGTGGTCCAATGTTAGAATTTGAAACCTAGGAACAAACAGACAATGTTGTTTTATACAATTTTTACTAAGCTCTTGGCAATTGTTACATACCAGGGATTTTATTAATGGTACCAAGGATTTTATGGTACACTTGCTAAAGCCATGTTTCCTAGTAGCTTGTTGGAAAGGGTAGGATCTTCCTGAATCTCTTTACTAACAAGTGTATTTTGCTTCTGCCATTGTGTTTGAGGTCCTACATCTTTGAGGGCTTAACATTTTTTTTTTAATTTTCCATGAAATTTATGATTAGGCAATTGAAAATAGCAATGTGTCTAATACTTGCTTGTCTCTCTTCCTTTGATGTTAAAATCTTTGCACAATTTTATTTTCAATGCTGTTTTCAAAGAAGTCTTTCAGTATTTTAGAATGGTTGAGGTCTTTTGTTCATGTGCAAACATTGTTGATTATTTTCCATGAATGATTTTATGCACATTTTATATTGATCAAATTAAAAATTGCAAGTAGCTAACTGCCAAGTGTGCAGTATGCATACAAAATTTATTAGAATCAGTCATATATTCAATGCAGTTTCTAAATATACACTGTTTACCAATCTAATGTGTGCCATTGTGTTTGAACAACTGGACTAGCTATAGCTAATAATATTGATCAAACTTTTCAAGAACTGTGGTAAAGTTGCAGTTACATGACAATAATTTAATTTGCAATTACCTAAATGGATTAGTAACTATTCAACTTTTTTTGGTCTGGAATCTTCCTTAATATGCCAAAAATTCTGTTGACAAAGGTTGATTACCTGTCAATATACAAAATTATATTAATAACTTACATCACTTTTGAATCTTTCTAACTGCAAAACATTTTGTAAGCAGAGACCAACCTGTCCCTGAACAGCGAGTATGAGAGTACTAGAGACCGCACGCTGCAGGGAGTTGAGGCCCTCACAGGCCTGCATCAGAGCTTTGAAGGGCTTACACTCCACAGTCAAGCCCTTACTGCTAAGCTACAGCCTTCCTGTCTACAGGTCAGAAAGCTTTGGCTGCAGGAGGCTCAGTGCCTACCAGAGCAGATGGTAGCCACAGTTGCAACGCCATGGTAGAATTGTCGTACATTATTTTTCTCTAATATCTAAAAATAATATTATCTAAGATCTTCAAGCATGCTTGACTCATTTACATTCTTATATCATTGTGAAATTTGTTATCAAAGTAACATAGCAATTTGATGAATCAACAATGCAAGATTTGTATATTTCAATAAAACCTATGTTGAAGTATTTCATATCAGAAAATTGTCTTTTGCAGGAAAATATGAGCATTGCAGCTGCTCAATCTGAAGAGGAGAGTGAGAACATTGCAGAGAAGTTCCTAGATGAAAAAATAGATGTTGATACTTTCCTCAAAACCTACTTGGATAAGAGAATAGTAAGTAAAATCTTTGCATTGCTACTCAACTGAGTATTTTAGGCATTTGTATTTTTTCAAATATGTACAGTAGAAACATATATTTTTAGCAGAGTTGGAAGACTTGGAATTCATCACTTGAAGCTTTTATTTCTACATAAATTATGCATGGCTAAAAAAAACTAATAAGTTTTGTGTTCACATTTTGCCAATTGAGCGGTGCAAAGCTTGTGTTGTTCTGCTGTGTAAAGGCAAAAGGGATAAAAATTATTGATGCAGCTGGAGAGGTATCGGCTTGTTTTTTATTGGTATTCTTTTATAAGAATGTAAACAGCAGAGTGGGTAGCGTGTCAAGCTCTCCTCACAATAGACTTCCATTGGAAGCTGGAGATAGTAGGTTTGAGACTATCTGACCCCCAGCAAGACATTCGGGCTGGTCTCTTAAATGGTTAAAGGCTAGCTCATAAACACCGTGACTAAAAATATGCTAACAGGTGGCAGCTACACTGCAACCCGCTATTGAAGCAAAAATCTCCAAATGACAAAAAAATAAAACTCAGTATGGGAGAGTGCTAATCAAGAAGATTAGAAACGGTACGGATGGTGCAATTGTCAAGGAAAAGTGTCAGGAGTGGTAGAAGGTGCGCCAATTAGATTTTAGCATCGCGTTGTGACTCCGGTGGAACAAGGAAGCAAATAATAAATAAATAGATTTTAGCAGTGATACAAATCTATGAGAAGTACATGGCTAAGGGAAAGGATGTATTCTGGGCCTTCATGGATCTGAACTGCCCACTCCATACAAACGTTATGGAGGGTGCTGCGTTCGTATGAAGTGGGCGGAAATTTGTTGAAAGCAGTCCAGAGTTTCTATCTTAGCAGCAGTGCATGTGTCTAGAGTGGGAAGCCAGGCAAGTGCTTGGTTCACAACGAAAGTGGGACTGACGCAAGGTTGTGTTATGTCTTCATGGCTGTTCAGTCTCTATGTGAATGGATTTGATTTGAGCCTCATTTCATATGGAGCGGTCAGGAAGGTGAACGCGAGTCTAATGGGTTTAGGTTTAGAGATGTTGGAAGGAATTGGGCGGAGTTGACAGTTGAGTCAGTCACTGTTTGCGGATGATACAGCACTGGTTGAAGATTCGGAGTTGTGTAGGCTGGTTAGAGTGTGTGAGAAGATGAAGCTGCAAAGATGAAGCTGCAAGTTAACGTGGGTAAAGGTCAGTAATGAGATGTTTGAGTATGTCCTCCCTCATGGAAAGTTGTTGGAGGAAGTTCAGTGTTTTAAGTTCCTGGGCTCACATGTGGAGAAGACTAAACTAGTGGAAAGTGAGGTGGAGTCGCGAGTGAAGGAAATGTGTAAAGTGTTGAGTGCATTGAAGTGTGTAATGAGCTGCAGGACGCTCGGGTTGGAAGCAGAGAGAGGGTTGCATTAAGGAGTGTTTGTCCCAACTATGCTCTACAAAGCCGAGACTTGGTGAGAGCAGAAAGAGACAAAGGTTGGATGTTTTTGAGTTGGAATGTTTGAGGGGCATTGCTGGAGAGATGCTGAGAGATAGGATCAATAACTACATTATTCGAATTAGAACGGCAATACTGGGGAAGTTAGAATACAAAGTAGATTCACATGTTCTGAGATGGTTCGGGCACATGGTGAGGGTGGATGATGGGGGGTGATGACAACTTGAGTGACTGGATGTATTCTTGGAGGTACCCAAAATTTGGATGGATGGCGTGAAAGAGACAAATGTGGAGGTAGCGAGAGTGTGCAACGGATGTGGCGAATTAAGAACGGCTGTGAATAAATTAATTTTGATGCTGCCCTGATGTGCTTTCCTCCTCCTGGTGTCTCGTTGGAGAACTGGATGGTCGTGGTTGGCCAAGGGCCTAGTTACTATGATGCAATAAGGATAAACCAGTTTAGGCTGTCGGGCCCTGACACCGACAGTGATCTCGCACCTAACTCCTGATCTGAATCGTCTGTTGCGAGATTTCCCGGCCGGACCTTTGGACGATGCGCCAACGGGCTAAGTTGATTGCGTGTGTGATAGAAGTGAGAGATGATCACGCCTTTTCTGGGTGATTCAGCTTAGTGTCTGTATCTGTAAAACGAATTTCCATCTAGGAGCAGTTTGATCAGAGGAAGAACCTGAGAATGAACTAACCATTTTAACTACACACCATTTTATACAGATACAGACATAAGTCTGAATCCCCCATGATGGGGGGCGGCCGACGGCAAAACGCATCTCACATGCTCACACAACTTAGTCCTTTTGCGCTAAAGGGTCCGGTCAGAAATCCCACAGAACACAATCTGGCTAACGAGTGCAGTCCGAGATCCATGTCAGCAGCAGGGCCCGACAACGTGACTGGTTTACCCCCGCTGCGTCATGGTGACCGGGCTCCCCTCTACTCACGGCCATCCCGCTTCTCAGCGGGACGCGAAGGGTGAGAAAGCCCATCAGGGTGGCGTCATAAATCAACCATTCTCCACTCACGCCTATTCATTGCACGCTCTCTCGCTACCGCCACATTCAAGTCTCTCCTTCCTAACGCCTGCTTCACACCATCCATCCACCCAAACTTCGGTCTACCTCTAGGCCTACGGCCACTCGTCTCCGCCTTCATCACTTTTTTTACCAATCTCTCTTCATCCATCCTCACCATGTGCCCGAACCATCTATGAACACGCAAATCCACTCTGTCCTCCATTTTCTTCACCATCCCCGTTCTGATTCAAACCACGTTGTTATTAAAACCTGTCTCTCAGTTACACTCCAGCCATGCCTTGAGAGGACAGGACCTGACAGAAGCGGAGGAAAAATAGGAGACGTTAAGTGATGCGTTGCTGAAATGTGCGAAGAATGTGTGTCTTGCACGCCGTGTGGGCGAATGCAGAAGAAAAGGTTGCGAGTGGTGGAACGAGGAGGTAAAACTGCCGGTGGCACGGAAAAGAGGAGCAATTGAGGAGTGGTTGCAGGTGAAGTCGGAAGTGGCTTATGAAAGATATAAAGAGAGGATTAGAGTTAACAAGGCTTTCTGGCGCACTGGAGAAAGACGAGAAACGAGGTGAAGCAGGTGGTGAGAAGAGCCAAAAGAGACGTTGATGTCAAATGGGGCAGACGGTTGTGTCAGAATTTTGAAAAGAACAAAAATGTGTTCTGGAAAAAGGTGAAGAGGGTGAGACCGGAAAGAAGAAAGTGGTGAAAGATGAAAACGGCCAGTTGTTGTTGGGAAGCGGTGATGTCCGGAAGAGATGGGCCAAGTATTTTTATAGGTAGTTGAATGTCGAGGATGACAGAGAGGCTGATTTTGTTGCTGTGGGTGGTGGTGCTCGAATGCCAGTTTTGGGAGAAAGACTTGTGGCGGACATCACCAGGGAAGAAGTGCAGGAGGCGGTGGAGGTGATGAAAGCAGGGATAGCCCCTGGTCTGGATAGCGTTGCGACCGAGTGCTTGAAGAAGGATGGAGTAACGATTGTCAAATGGTTGGTGAGGTTACTGAACTTGTGTTTGGTGTCAGGCGTGGTTCCGATTGAATGGCGCAGTGCCTGCATTGTTCCGCTGTATAAGGGCAAAGGAGATAAAAATGAATGTTGCAACTCGAGAGGTTCAGTCCGTCATTTGTGGCTGGTAAGTTGTACGAAATGTGCTGATCTAAAAGATTAGAGACTGTACGGACTGCGCAATTCGAGAGGAACAGTGTGGCTCAAGGAGTGGTAGAGGGTGTGCCGATCAGATTTTTGCAGTGAGACAGGTCTGTGAGAACTACCTTGCAAAGGGTAAGGATTTTTTCTGGGCCTTCATGGATCTGGAGAAGGCATACGACAGGATTGACAGGGAAGCGCTTGTGAGGGTGATGCATTTGTATGGAGTGGGCGGAAAGCTGTTGAGAGCGTTGCAGAGTTTCTATTTTGTCAGCCGAGCATGTGTCAGAGTGGGAAGCGAGGTGAGTGATTGGTTCACAGTGAAAGTGGGACTGAGACAAGACTGTGTGATGTCTCCCTGGCTGTTCGACCTATATATGGATATAGTGGTCATGGAGGTGAACGCGAGTGTGCTGGGTCGTGGCTTGAAGCTGTTGGAAGCAAATGGGCGGAGTTGGCAGTTGAGCCAGTTGCTATTTGCTGATGATACGGCCCTGGTTGCGGATTCGGAGGAGAAGCTATGTAGGCTAGTGTCTGAGTTTGGTAGAGTGTGTGAGAGGAGGTAGCTTCGAGTGAACGTGGGTAAAAGTAATGTAATGAGATGCTTGAGGACTGTCAATGCAAGCAAAATTAGTCCCTCTGAATGAAGAGCTCATGGAGGAAGTTCAGTGTTTCAAGTATCTGGGCTCTCATCTGGAGATTACTGAACTGGTGGAAACTGAAGTGAAGGAGGGGTGTTGTATTGAGTGCACTGAGGAGTGTTATGAGCTGTAGGACGTTGGGGATGGAATTAAAGAGAAGGCTGTATGAGGGTGTTGTTGTCCCAACTGTGCTCTACGGAGCTGAGACTAAGGTGGTGAGAGCAGAGAAGGTTGAATGTTTTCGAGATGAATTGTTTGAGGAGCATGGCTGGAGGAACGCTGAGAGACCGGATCACCAACTACGTGGTTCGGATGGTGAAGAAGTTTGAGGACAGAGTGGAATCATGTGTTCTGAGATGGTTCGGGCGCATTGAGAGGGTGAATGAAGGGAGATTGGTAAAAAGGGTGATGAATGCGGAGGCGAATAGTCGCAGACCTAGAGGTAGATCGAAGTTTGAGTGGATGGATGGTGTGAAGCAGGCGTAAGGAAGGAGAGATATGAATGTGGAAGTAGCAAGAGAGCGTGCAATGAACAGGTGTGAGTGGAGAATTGTTGTGAATTGATGACTTTGACGCTGCTCTGATGTGCTTTCCCGCCATTGGCATCACGTTTTCGGGATGGTCGTGGGTGTGCGGGGGGCATCATGACGCGGCGGGGGTAAACCAGTGAAAATTGTCGGGCCCTATTGCTGACAACGGATCCTCGGACCGCACTCGTGACCCAGAGTGTGTTAAGGGGTTACCAGCCAGACCCTTTAGCTCAAAAGGGCTAGATTGTATGAGGGTGTAAGGTGCGCCTCGTTAGCGGCCAACCCCCCTTCCTGGGGGATGCAGCCTAGTGCCTGTATTAAATCTTCTCTCCTCTGCTCTTACCCTCGAAGTCTCAGCTCCTTATAGCACAGCACAGTTGGGACTACGTCACTCTTATACAACCTAGGAATCTTTTTTGAATATTTGTCTATGTCAACTTCATTCTTAATAGCTCCTAATATTGGCAGAAAATATCTAACAATTTGAACTATGCATTTGAATCAGATCTGAAAACTTGTGTTATCCCATATACTGTCTTTTTTTCGTTGTTATTATTATGTATTTTTTTCATTTTCAGGAAGCTCACTTGCGAAAATTTAAGGGAGATCGCCTGGGCGCTCAATTGTTTGAGCTACAAAAAGCTGGCTTCTGAATATAGTTGTTAATTTGTAGCATTATTTCTTTCTATTTTCAAAACTCGCAGGCGCGACCAAAGCTTGAAATTCCATATAGTATAGTCTGCTAATGTTTTTACTAGCTTAATAAATGTTTCGTTACATGATAGCTCTACGGATCTAGAAATGTAAACATACTTGTGCAAATTACAAACGCCTTATCAGCCAACCTAAAGAGGTAGCTATAATCAAAGCAGTATTAGCTCGAATTGTAAAAGAATGTAAATGTTAAATACCAAACAATGTTAAACAATTTTTCCATTCCAAAGAGAAGCGAATATTTTGATGCACTTTATTTCTAGTCGGAACAGACCGCGGCGATGAACGGCGCAGCCATAAACTCTCCCATTACTTATTGGAAGAAAGATATCTTAGTGCCACACCTGAATGGGCCTACGTTTAACCTTAGTGAAATTGTCCTTCGGGAATGTGGAATGGAGACCAGTGAATGCATTAGCAGATGAAAATTGGCTAGCTACCTGTTGCGCAGGAGAGAGGGCATGCTTTCTATCTTGACAAGAGCTGGTTCTGACAATAATCTGTTTACTGTTATAAGCAAATGATTAAACAAGTATAAAGAGATACGTGTTAATATAGCATCATTCACAACTTCAAAGTACTCTAATTTCAAATGCACGTTTCTATGGACAAAAATAACCTGTTCATGGGCATGATAAAAAGACACTACTTGCTTTTTGTTTTGATAAACGAACGATATCTACACAACATGCTGTAAATATTGTACCATTATGATATCCAAAGTCAAATTTTTGAATTAAGACTACTTATCTATTCACACATTTCCTCTGGAAAAAAAAATCATATTCCGACATAGATTCGATTGAGGGATACATCTCTACCGTAGCTCAGACTCGGAGTCTTCGTCAGCTCACGGAAGGCGCGAAGCTCGTCAATGAAGCCGAAATAAAAATCCGCACTCTTGTTTATGCGGATAAGAAAACTTTTTTCGAAATGAGTTTTATATTTTAGTATGTATGCACGCACACACGTGCTCATGGAAATAATATTCAAGAATTATAGATTTTTTGTTTATTCTTTCATTTTTATTGCGATCTATATTCCTGGGTAGTTCCACTGAAATAATGTTTTGTTTCATTCTCGTTTCTTTGGCCTAAATCAACGTTGGTGCTCGTGGAAAATGTTTTGTAGTTTTTTTACCGTTTCTTCTTTAATGAGGTTATGATTAAGGGGCGCTTCTCCACCGGAGCGCCGACGCGAGTTGCCCCGTTCGGCGCGAATTGCTTTAATTTTGACAAGTTCGCACTCCAGTATGTGCGGAAACAGTAACTTTTTAAATTAAAATTCTCCATTCTGGTACATTTATAGTCGTATACGCACTCGTGCTCATAGAGGAAAATATTCAAGTATACTCTATTTTTTTACGTTAACGTCCTTGGTTGCGATGACTCACATTGAAGCTTCGATAACGTCTGTCGTGTTTCGTAGTCCTTGGTTGCCCGGAATCGCGTTGAAGCTCCAGGGGCAAAGAGGTCCAACTCAAATCCGTAACCCTTGTCTGTTCTTTTGAATTATCTGAATTGTTTGTTCCATTCTCGTTCCGTTGGTATATGTGCTTGTTCGTGCTGCTGGAAAATGTTTTTTAATCTTCGTTCCTTATTTTCTTTGACGACTCGTGATACTTTGATTTGGGCCTCATTATGATGAAGATGAGATATGCACGTTATATGGGTTTCTACCGGCGCAATTACTCGTGAGCATAGTTTCTTAATGAAGGCCTGGACCTTCAACGCGAAACTCGTCAGTGTACAGTAGCGAAAGAAAATTAGTTATAGATTGCAGATTAGACGAAAAACTCAATGTGGTTTTTCCGTTCGTTATTTGTACTCACTAAAACTTACATAGATATCATTCATTAAGAAGCTTTGTCTCGATATAATACCGTAAGAAATTTCTATGTGAAGTGAAACTACAAATGGATCACTAACGAACTTTCTTTAACTACAGTACACCAGTTTATTTTAGTTAGGGTTTGATTTGAGGCTCATTTCCACCGTAGCCTCTACGTGAGTCATGATAGGCTGTGTGCGGGGACACCCAACTCTCGGCCACTCTCCCACAAGAGGCCTCCGTGTTCTCTGCGGAGCTTCGCGCACTCGAACTAGCCATCTCAATCACCAAAACACATCGCTTCCCCAAATACGTCGTATTCTCAGACAGTCTGAGTGTCCTCACCCAGCTTAGAACACTGCACTATGAACATCCTGTTCTACGTAAGATGCAGCACGATCTCTTTGTGATGACCACGGGTCAGGCAGTGGAATTCTGCTGGATCCCCGGGCACGCGGGAATAAGAGGAAACGAACTTGCGGACTCGCTTGCTGAACTGTCATCTACTCACCAGCTTCGGGTGGATGGATGATTATTCATTTTATAGATTAACACTTTATTTTATTATTTCTTCTTGCTTGGGCTCTATTACTTTTCTCTGCCCTTTTTTCATGGTGATAGATTTTGAATTGGTTATTATTATATGTATCGAGGTTGGTTGAGACAAGGTGACCCAGGGAGGGGAGGTTTTCGTGGGACCCGCGGGACTCGAAGACCCGGGGGACTTGGGAGACCAGGTGGATTTGGGATCCATTTGGACCTTTCTGGGGCCCTTTGGGACACCCTTGAAACCCTTTAGGACTCTTTTGAGAAACTGCGGGACCCTTTAGAGGCCCCTCTGAATCCTGGAACCTCTGCTCCCACCTCCCAGCGCTGTAAAACCCATACACAGAAAAATGTTTATGTGAGATGCTTGAGTGGAACAAATAACCATTACAGTCCACGGATTGCTGGCGCAGAGGGCGAGGGTCGCGTCGAGGCTGGTCGAGATCAGTCGAAACATGTTGAGGCGAGTCGAGTTGGTCGCGACAAGCCGAAACTGGCCGAAATGATTCGAGACAAGCTGAGGCGAGGGGTCTCGGGGGACTCGGAGAGCTCGGGAAGACCCGGAGGACATGTGTCACCCTCCGATCTTCATCGGGCTCTTTTGGGACCCAAGGGACCAATGCCCCCTCCGCCCTATCCCCTTAAACAAACAATCAGTGCGAAATCAATAATCTGAGCAGTTTTTCTGCCCATGACGAACCTGCTCTTACTTTCTTATTTCACGATCCACAATAGTATAATCCTGGAATATTTGTGCCGGAGTTCGTATTTGTGAATGGGTATTTTTTCTTCAGTCTGTGCTCGCTCGCGCGTGCACGGACCATATGCAGTTCCTGGGGTTGACCTGAACTGGGCAGCTATAAAACCTTGTGGCGCGTTGCGGTTGGAGTCCATCTCATCGGTGAATTGGGGTGGATGGATGATTATTCATTTTATAGATCATTAACACTTTATTTTAGTATTTTAGTATTTCTTCTTGCTTGGGCTCTATTATAATTATCTGCCCTTTTTTCATGGTGATAAATTTTGCATTGGTTATTTTTATTATATGCATCGAGGTTGGTTGAGACAAGGTGACCCAGGGAGAGGAGGTCCTCGTGGGATCCGCGGGACTCGGGGACCCGGGGTTTCGGGAACCCGGGGGACTTGGGAGACCAGGTGGATTTGGGGTGGTCCACTTGGATCTTTCTGGAGC
>SDVV010002593.1:0-22668 GCA_016164225.1 Gammarus roeselii
TGTCATGTCAGTTGCATGGAACGGGCGTTTGTTTATGACAGTAGAGTGTATGCTTGACTAGTGACCGAAGGGGTTAGATGAGGGGAAGGCTGTGAAAGGGGTGGTGTCATGTCAGTTGCATGGAACGGGCGTTTGTTTTTGACAGTAGAGTGTATGCTTGACTAGTGACCGAAGGGTTTAGATGAGGGGAAGGCTGTGAAAGGGGTGGTGTCATGTCAGTTGCATGGAACGGGTGTTTGTTTATGACAGTAGAGTGTATGCTTGACTAGTGACCGAAGGGTTTAGATGAGGGGAAGGCTGTGAAAGGGGTGGTGTCATGTTTCCTTGTCTGTTCCAGGTGACAGCTGCGCTGTGACCTGCTGTTAACAGCATAGACACACTCCAGGTCAGATGCTAGTTGAGCGCTATACAGCACTTGTTGCAAACTCCGAGATGGTTTGGTCGGCATACGGTATATTTTGTGGGAGTATGATGAGAGAAAACTGTCACTTGAAGTGGGGTTAATCTATTTGAGATTGAATTTTTGATAGCCATGGCACGGGTGTCGCGGGCCGATGGAATCTGCAGTGATGTTCAAATCAGAGCGAGGGCTGTAAGAGGAACTGGTGGGCAGCGCCAGCTTTGAGGTAGTTTGCACACAAGGAGAGGACGATTTAAGGGAGATGGTTGTACAGCATAATGCAGGCAGTGCAATTGTCATGAATTATTTTTCTAAAGTAGCAATTCGCTTGGCGATACTTTTATATTAGTACCTTCTTGCCACTAACCGCGCCTCTGTTGCAGGTTGGAGGTCCAGTATGGTGCCAGATGACTGCCTCCTGAGGACCATGGCCTCCAGCACCACCACCTCCTCTGGCCCCGCCACCAAGATGAGCGCCGCCCCCCTTCCTCTGGGGGACGAGGAAGAGGAGGGGGGCGGTCCTCCCCAGGATCATGACTCCCAGAACAACAAGGAGCTCCGCAGATCACAACCCTCTCCAGATAATAATAGTGATACTGCGCCATCCAACAGCTTAGGGGGTGGCCAGGTAGACAGTGTAGAAGACTCTCAAAGTGCTAGTCCTAGTAGTGTTCTATTACGAATTCCCCTCACAAAACCTTATACAAATTCTGAAAATCCTGATGTGTCCAAATGTGTTATAGTACAAAATGGCCCTGATAAAGCTAGCGAACACAAACAGGATGAGAGTAGTGTAGTGGTGAGAGATGATACAGCTCTCAGTCTTGTTAAGAGTGATGGGGCCATATCTTCCAGAAGAGCGAGCTACATCGACGTCGTAGGGCTCTCAGGGGACGAGCTCACCACTTCCAGTACACCTGTGCCCACCAGTGTGGCGACGTCCGCCAACGGTACCGTCTCCCCCGCCATGTTGGTCCCGACTGACTCCTCCACAACCACCACCACCACCACTGCTGCAGGGGCTGGTGGCGATTCCAGTGTCGCCACTCCACAGGGAGGTGTCTTTAACGCTGAGGACACTGAGGACAAGGATCTGAGTGAGGACGAGGACAAGCTGGTGATCCACGAGGGCTGCGGGGAGAGGCGGGCGGAAGAGGAGGAGGACGAGGAGGTGATCGCCATCGTGAAGCAGGAAGGCGGCAAAGAGGTGGCAAGAGAAGGCGTGGCTATGATGAAGGTGAAGGAGGGCGGTACTATGGAGGACGTCAAGGAGCTCAAGGAGGATCTCGTGCGAGGTGAGTTGAGAGAGGTTGTAGGAGTTAGGAGAGTACTACGCTTGGCGTCGCTAGATAGGGTGTCCCGAGAAAGGGTGAGGCTAATTTGTCTGCTCTATGGTAGAGGCGAAAGCGCTTACCGACGAGGACGTGAGACAGTGTAAGTTAGAGCATCGTGATGTGTTGTAAGAGCACTAAGATTGCAGTTATTGTTGTCGCTCAGCCCAAAAAATCAGATAACCAACATGCACAAGTCCAGTACTTATTTGGTCGCAAGCTGTAAGATTTTTAACATGCACACGTAGGTTGTTGTTGTTGTTTAGTCCCGGTTTCCACCTGTGGTAGTGGAAACTGCGCCAGCGCACCGCCCGAAACCCTCGATACCCACCGACACGCGCGTGTTGAGACAAAGGGAGGTGGGAGACGAGAAATGGGTGTCCGGTTTAGTGGTGGGGTAGAGTGTTTTGTTGCTATATGAATTAACTTGGTGGGTTGTGCGTCAGTTAACAAATGGCCGCCCGTGCGTGCGGTATAATTTTAATTGTGGACACCAGAACTTTGAAACATGCAGCGTGTTTATGTCTCTCAGCCACACTGCAACGCACCAACCAGTCGCGTGCAAGGATAACCTCATGTGGAACAGGAATGTTTTGTAGGGAAGAAATGATGGGGATTGTTCACTTGTCCATGAAAAACATTGCAGTGTATATGTCGTGGCTCTAGTGTCTCGGAAGTGTCGGTGGGCGCGAAAGCTGGGCAGCGCACAGGCTGCGTCCACATCAACACCGCAGAGATGGCGCACAAGGCGCAATCCCCACCGTCAAGGATATGAAACGGTGGGTTGAGGCACGTTCGCTGGGGCCAGAGCCCCAGACGCCGCCACCGCAGGCAAGGCATCGAGATGGAGTTTTCGCCTGACTCGTGTAGGCTCCCTCGTGGGCGGCGCACACGTAGGTGAATGATGGGAATGCAAACCCCTGAGCAACTCCAACTCCTCTACGTATACATCCAGTTAATGAAATTCAAGAACTTCGTCCCCCACTGGAAAGCCCACCAAGGCTCATGTCAGAGCGGTGGAGATGAGCCTTTCAATAAAATGGTATCCACCTCCAATGAGGTATTTTGTAAGACTGTATTGGCTCTGTGATCTGCCAGCTTAAGTGCTGAGATCTGCTTATGCAATAGATAGGTTATCTGTAGGTTGGACAAAATTGGTGCACAGCAAGTTGAAGTGTGCTGCCGGTGTGCTGTGTATATTTCGGTGGGTTTGACATGAGTTCAGTGGATGGTGGCAGGGGTGAGTCGGGTTTGCAATCTTCTTAGAAAATTATGTTCCCCTCAAATCAAATTATGTTTGAGAGGAAGGACCTTTGTTTCCTCATGATGATAGGAAACAAGTGAGGTCTCTGTTCATCCCGGAGGCTGTGTTCTGTATTCTTTGTGGACAGTTGATGTGTTGGGGAGCAGGTCAGAAGATCAGGCAGTGTTTGCGTTTGAGTTATTTGATGAAACATTTGATCAGTGTTGCTACAGATTACTTGGAGTGTCCGTAAGTAGTCATGATGAGTGCCGGGAGTCAACTGACGTCAGTTTTATTCTGGCTTCTGTTCTGAAGCCAGAACTCGGCCTTGCGCACCGCAGCGGGTTGTACACAGACCGCACCCACTCCCACCTGCATGAGGAAACCAAGGTTCTTCCTCTCAAACATCATCATGATATGAGAGGGACAAAATTCTTTAACAAGATTGTGGACCAGGCACATCCCTGCCACCACCTATTGATCCCACGTCAATCCAACCGAAACCTTCATTACACACCGGCAGCAAATTTAGGTTCTCGCTGCACAAAAATTCCCCGTCCTACAGATAACCCATCTATGCGCAAACAGATACACCCACTTCACAGCTCTTGAGCTGGATGACCAAAGAATCAACACGGTCTTACAGTCATCCACCTGTGGTAAACGTAAAGGAGCTGAGGTTGACCTGCGATGACTGTTCATCCGTTACGGCTGAGGGGCGAGCAACACACGGAACTCTCGTCATTCCAGTATCGACAGGGGAGAACGTCCCTTCCGATCTCCGTTTGCAATGACGGGGCTCGCCAGATATGGTCGAGCACGTCATGACGTCGTGCCCAGCCATTGCACCCGGCAGGCTCAACCATAATATCACGTCGGTTCACGATCTGGGGAAACGCCCGCGAGACAAATCGACGTCCTAATGGGTTTAGGTCTAATATAGTGGTCTGCACCTGCTGAAATATTCCAAACATGCACATGTCGGTGGTTACCCGGGCTTTGGGGCTGAGCGCCGGCCGTAACTCCTCCACCGCAGGAGAAGCTAGTGTTAAGCTACAAAACCACTTCTCCGAATCTGCTGTAATGCCGTAACAGCTCTTAACCTCGACCCATTGCACTCGCGTTCACCGCCCTGACCACTCCATCCATGTAGAGATTGAACAGCCCTGGAGACCCCACCTAACGCAACCTTGTCTCGGTTCCACTTTCACTGTGAACCAAGCACTCGCCTTGCTCCCCACTCGACACATGCTCTGCTGCCAAGAGAGCAACTCTGAACTGATGGCAACAAATTCCCGCTCACTCCATGCAGACGCAGCACCCTCCAAAGCGCTTCCCTGTCAACCCTATTGCAGGCCGTTTTCAAGACCATCAAGGCCCAGAACACATCCTTCCCTTCGCAAGCTACTTCTTACAAACTTGTCTCACAGCAAAAATCTGATCGGCATACCCTCTACCACTCCTGAAACCACGCTGTTCTTTACCAATGCTCTTTCCGTATTGTCTCTAAACCTCTTGATTTGCACTTTCCCGTACAACTTACCAGCAACACATACCAGGCTGATACCTCTAGAGTTACAGCATTCGTTTTATATTTCCTTTGCCACCATGAAGCAGAAAATGCAAGCACTGCGGCACTTAACCGAAACTGCGGCCGACACAAAACACAGATTCAGTAGCCTCGCAAGCCATTTGACTATCGTTACTCCACCCCTTTTCAGGCACTCAGTCGCAATGCCGTCTAAACCAGGAGCTTTCCTTGCTTTTTCGCCTACCGCCTCTTGCATCTCTTCCTTAGTATTTACACAAACGAGTACTCATAGAAATACATATACACACGCCGATATTGTTGTACATACTCACTTAGACTTTAACTAGCACTGAACAACGTAAATGATCCATCAAATTAGTTGTTAGGCAAGTGTAAGTTCATTATATTGTTTAATTGAAAGGCTCATAGCAGAGAGGTTAGAGAATATGATACGGTGGTTGTTGTACCATCAGTTTAAGAAGAAAGTTCTTATAATACTTTCTTCCATGAAAGAATTAGTATGTACGTATAGACATACAGTGGTTCCCCCCCCCTAATTAGGAGGGTGGCTAAGTTAGGCATAAAAAAAAGCTGCTAAAGACGTTGGTATTCATGCCATTCCATGCAAAGATTGTCCAACATAAAGAGAAGGATGGGTCAACACCGGTACGCCATCAAACTCGTGAGCAGGAGAGCTCTTTGGTGCAGTAGCTACATCATTATCTAAGTTTAAGATGCCGTAAATATAAATAGTCAATGATGTCCCTCTCCGAAAGTTGTCATAATCTGCTTCAACGGGTGCAAGTCCTGCATTGAATACGCTTACACCACTAGTAATATTTTATTTAACCACAACCTCTCCTTCTACAATTTTTTTTTTTAATAGTGGTTAAGAATCTCTTCAACACCATTATTCTGTGTTTGTTTATAATATATGTCACTTTTTAGATAATTCCATGTTTACTGTCGATATTTTTAATTATAGCTACTTAGATTTGTTGTTTTGATCCGACCATTTCCTTTGTTCCGACCAATTTACCGAATTTTTAATGATCGAGTTTGTTTATTTAATGAAGTTTTCCGGGGCTATTGGTAGCTAGTGGTTGTAACTCTAGAATACGGCTCCAGTGCTGTATCCTACACGACCGGTACTTTTTAAACAGAATTCGGGTATATTGTGCATATTTTACTCCCAGGTAATCGGAAGCATAAATTATTTACGCGGATTGGTGCTAATTCATATATGTGTGAGTGCGTTCAAAGATATCTGTGCGCATATATAGAGAAGTATTTGCATGTGTGTACTCGTTTATGTGTATGTGTTTGCACAAATGTTTTGAAGAATTTCATGTGTATACATGTGCCGATGTTTTGTATGACCTTTGTATATGCGTTGATATGCATTGGGTACTCGCTTGAAAGTCGGTCCATAGTGTCATCAACGTGTAGGGCCCTGTAACGAATCATTTTTAAACGAAGAAAATTACAAGTTGATCAATTTTAAAATAATTTAGGACAATAAGTTTCAGTTTACGAGCGTTCCTAAGATATCCATTTCAATTCAAAGTTGCCCGACTCCCTGAGACTTCCAGTGTGTTCATTCTGCCGCTGTCGGGCATGTCAGGACGCGTTTAATTACATAATAAATCCATATTTCCTTCTTGGGCCATCCTCGGTGTAGTCCATCTTGGGATCTCTTCCTCGGTAAATTCCCTCCTCTACGACGTCGAGATGAGTGGGAGAAGTAGCAGCTCACGCCTCTCTTTAGGGTCGCTAAATGTGCGATGTTCTAGTACGAATGAAACATGAAGGATAGAGATGGGTGGGATGTTTGTGAGGAGAAAGTTTCATGTGTTCTCACCGGGTGAGACGGAGTTGAAATGTATGGGCGAAGTGAGTATGGTGTGATAAGTGGGAGGAAGTCGGGCATGGAAGAAGTTTGGATCGAGAAGGTGTGGTGTTGTCACCGAGTGACCGCTTTGCTTGTAGTGTTACGGAGTGGAAGGAAGTGTACTCTGAATTTATTTGGGTGATGGTTAGCTGGTAGCAAAAGAAACGAGAAGACGGAGATTTTTTTAATTAATCAGAGTGAGTGCATTGAGAGTCTAGGAGGTCACTACAACGTGGCGGGCCTGGCGGGCCTAAATGTGAAAGTTGGAGATGAAGTGGTAGAGAATGTGTTAGGTAGGTATGTGGGCGTTGATGTTGTGGTTGTTGCTTCGCCCTGTTTTCCACATGCGGTGGTAGAAACCGCGCCAGAGCACCACCCAAATCCTCGCTACCCACCGACACGCACAGGTCGAGACAGGGGGAGAGAGAAAAGGGGTGACCGGCTTAGGGTCGTGGGGGAGTACTATTGCAGGTATCTGAATTAACTTTGTGGGTTGTGTGGCAGTTAACAAATGGCCACCCGGGTGGTATAATTTTTACTGTGTATGTGACACAATAACATTGTTACTTGCAGCGTGTATGTCCCTCAGCCACGCTGCTACGCACCAGCCAGACGCGTGCAGGGATAACCTCAAGTGGGATAGGGATGTTTTGTAGCAGAGTAAATATGGGAACTGCTCACTTGTCTATGAAAAACGTGCAGTGTATGTGTTGTAGCTCTGGTGTCTTGATGTGTCGATGGGTCTGAGGCCCGGGCAGCGCACTAGCTGCGTCCACGTCAACACCGCAGAGACTGCACAAGACGCAATCCCCACCGGTGATGATATGAAACTTGTTTGGTTGAGGTACTTACGCTGAGGTCGGGACCCCAGGCCCCGCCAATGCAGGCAAGGCATCTTGATGGAGTTGGCATGCCTGACCCGTGTAGGTTCCCATTATATGGAGAAGAGATGAGAGGTGAAGCGTTTGGTAGGACGGGCAGGCATTGTAGAGGGTGTTGCGTTTGTATGGAGTGGGCGGAATCTTGCTGAGAGCGGCCCAGAGCTTTTTTGGCAGCAGAGCAAGTGTCATAGTAGGGAAAGAAGCGAGTGCTTGGCTCCCAGTGAAAGTGGGAGGGTGCCGAGGTTGGCGGTTCAATCTCTACGCGGATGGATTGGTCAGGCAGGTGAACGCAAATGTATTGGGTTGAAGTTTGAAGTTGTTAAGAGCGAATGGGCTGAGTTGACAATTGAGTCGGTTGCTGTCTGAGGACAATAAAGCACTGGTCTCACATTAGGAAAAGTTTGTTAGGCTAGTGTTAAAGTTTGGTAGTGTGTGAGGAGAGGAAGCTGCGTGTTAATGTAGGTAAAAGTAGGGCGATGAGATGTTCTTAAAATAAAGATGAGAGCGGAATCACTGTCCACCTAGATGGAGAGTTATTGGAGGACGCTTGGTGTTCCAAGTACATAGGCTCCTTTCGGAGAAAGGAGGAAAACTGGTTCCTCTCTACTGGCTTAGTATTATATCACTTTCTACTTTTCCTCTAGCTCTGCTCGCGTTCCTATATCCCTAGCCTCTTTCCTTTCTATTCCTTCGATCCCATGCCAATTTCCGCCATAATCTTTACCCAGGCGGTAGCAAGCGGCCGGCCGAGCAGGTGGACTCCTCAGAGCAGCCCAAGAAGAAGGTTCGCAGCTCGGCTGATGGCGCAACAGCGGCGAGTGATGGGGAGAAGGAAGACAGCGTTACATTAGAGGCAGTCTGCAACTCTTCGCAGTCGCAACTGTTGCTGGCTCAGGTCAACAGGGACCTGCAGGTGAGCACTGATGCAGGTTGTCGGGGTCCTGAGTGTGAATTAGGATAAGTGATGACCTTATTCAATCAAGGAATGATGGGAATGCCCCGAAGCGGATACCGATTGCAAAGGTCTAAAAAACACACAAGCGGATAATATAGCAAACATCCACTTAATCACTTCATCCTTCAATGGACGGCTGACCCTAATGTCTGGAGTGAGCGGTGATTAAGTGAAGTGTTTATGTGCATAACAAGCATGACCGTTTTGTTAAACACTCTCCAGCAATGTTTACTGAGTTCTTCATGGCAGCCGACTGTCCACAGATGCTGGAGCAGCAGCTGCGCCAGAAGGAGCAGGAGTGGGATGAGCTGCTGCGCGCTAAGCTGGCCAAACAAGCTCTGGCGGAGCGACTGCGCAGGAAAACGCAAGTGCTGCGCCTTCAATCGGGGGAAGAGGAGGTGGAGCCGATGGCTCTCCCTACTGGGGGTCTGCTGGCGGCCCTGACACGCGGCAGCAGCGGCAACAACGCGCCCGACAACGACAACATCAGCCCCCTGCAGATGATGAGCAGGCTGCTCTCATCAGGGAGGAATCAAGTGAGAGGCGCGGTACTCGGAAAGGCCGTTTCAGGGGCTGTCTGAGCTCCTTCACCCGGGAGACAGTTGGTGCCTTCGAGGACAACGTTTTTGCATCATGACTTTCGATTGGCTGTTACAACGTACAACCTATGTTGAGATATCGCTTGGCAAAACGTCGTAGCCCCAGCCACCAATCGTCTCCCTATCCTATCAGGGAGACATAGCGTTTTACACAGTATGTCCATTTAACCGTCTATCTATGTATCTGTCAGTCTATTCTAACTCTCATACAAGGAATCAAAACTCTTACGGTTTTGTTGTTTTCATCACATGCAATCATTTAAAAGCTCATGTAGAGTACTACAAAACAACTTTTTTTCTGGATTTGAAGTTTGGATCTTCTTGATAAGAATTTTTCTTTTTTTTTGCTACGGCTTTGTGAATTATTCATGAATTTTACATTCGATGGGTCGAATGAAAGAATAACACCATACGCAGAGTTCCAAATATTTTTTTCCGTTTTCATTCCTTATAAATTGTGCTGTGAACTGAGCCATTTTTCAGGTGTTGCTTCTCACTCTTTAAGCCAAAGACGGTTTTCAGAATGCTAATGCTTTATCAATAAAGCATGGTGTTCGACAATTTACACAATGAACTAAAAAACACCACAATATGCAGAGCTTCATGGAATATTTTCCCCTTCAGACTCTCTTCTTCACTCCGCACAGTCTGTCATCTTCTCTCGCATCCTAAATTTACTTCACATTTATTTACCTCATTTCCATCTTAGGTTCAAATTAAATTCCCTCTAACTGTCAAGTTGTCCTCTCTCTTTTATGCAACCTTTTTCTACGGCTCCTCCTTTTTATTTTTTCCATTATTGCTGTTCTCATGCCAGTCATGCGTAAAATTCCCTACTCTGAGTGTAGATCTCATGCATGGGATCCTCGTTTCTTGACTATCCTTCATCTCCCCCTTATCAGGTGTTGGGCGCATTGCCCCCGCTACCTAAAGGACCAGTTTGCCGCGCAAACCCTTAGGGATCTGGAGCAGGGTAGGTTGCGTGCTAATCCTCCTTGCTGCCACCCGGAGAGTGCTGTGTGCTGGGCACATATGGCCTTACACCTTGGAAGTTCCAGTACCTCGGGTGTTACCAGTGCAAATGTTTGTCATTCGCCGCGTGAATGCCATTGACTTTACGCAGCAGGTAACCCAATCACTCTCTTGTAGTGAAAAAATTGCCTTTAACACGATGTAGCACTCACTAGTTGTTGGTTTGACGTTCGGCGACCGAAGGACACCGGCTCCAGCGCGCTAGAAAACCGCGTCAATCTATTGTGATCTCCTCACGCCTTGGAATACAGTCTCATTTGAAAATGCTAAGACTAAGTCAATAACTTGTGGAACTTGATGCGTTGGAGTTTGAATTAAAGAACAAAACCATACGCAGAGCTCCACAGCGTCATTTTTTGAACTTGACAGTTTTTGGATCACTTTCGATACGACTTTCAGGTCCGCACAACTGGCTGATTTATGCGTGTTATTGGCTCAAATATCTATACGTGTTAATGTTTAACAAGTAACGGACGATGCTGAGAGACGTGATTGTCCCGCTCTGGCGAACAAGGTTGAGCTGTGTTTTCGTTTTTATTACCTTCACTGTGCTTATTGTTCACCAGTTGATTTGAAGAAGTCTGTTGACGTCTTTTCAATGATATTGCTAAAGTTAAGTAGACCAACGGAAGCACACTTTGGTCTGCAGTCTTGTGGTCTGCTGAAAAGGTCGTTTGTGGTGCTATTATCTCCTGGCGAGCGTTACTGATACTAACATTAAGAAGTGTTAATACTTCTCTCTGTGCCTGCCTAATCCTCGCTACTCTCTACGCAGACCAGCGCAGATCAGAACTCCTCCCGCAGCAACGCGTCCTCTCCTAGCGTGAGTATCATAGACATCCACACCCGCACCTCGTCCCCTGCCTTAAACCTGAGCTCGAGTGGCGGCCCCGACTCCTCTCTCGCCACTTCGCACTCCAGCAACCGCTACGGGTCCGTGACAGGGTTGAGTGAGCCTCTGAAAAGCAAGCTGAGCCGTCAGCTTATGGCGGGCAAGCCCATCCTACCCAAGCCGCAGGGAGGGAGCTCGCAGGCCACTCTGGCTGGGATGCTTGCCAGTAACGGGTCCGCAGTGCCAGCCACCGGCTACGGGCCGCAGGGCCCCACCATCTCCGTTCAGCAGCTCATCGCAGCGCACAGGAAGGACAACCCGTCAGCACCCCCCGTCAAGTAAGGCCGAGGTCATCTACATCTTATTTGTTTCACGTCCTTGTTAACCTGCTCTGGTTGGGTTGTACGAAATAGGACTATAACTTGCCAGAAACTGGAAGAGCTTTTTTGATGACTTCGGTACCTCGAAAATGTTATCAAGATATGTTTCTTGCAGAGATTCACACTGAGCTGTTTTTTCAGGTATGCCAACCCAAGCGAGGAGGAATCGTTGTAAAACGTGCAGTTGTTTTTCTATCAGAAAAAAGTGGCACGTATCACTGAAAAGTATTTTTGTCCCTGATTTCGAAAGGTGTTGCTTCGGCCGTCTGTTTTCCTGTCTACGAATCACTCGTGCCCTAAATCACAATGCTCCTACAGTCATGCAGAAGTAATGACATGCAATACATCACTTGAATGGCAGTACGGAATACTGCAATCAAATAGGCGTTCTTCTTCCATTCAAAGAAGGAAAACTAACTTCCGTTTCACGGAAAATACAGTTGCTTTATACCCGGTCACTGCCATCATAACGTGCAAGCCATCTACTGAAAGGTGGTGTGCAGTGCTACGATTAAATTCAAAATTATTTTCAAAATCATAACCTGAAAACTCTTGTGGAGTGCTTCTCTCAAGTATAAACCAAAATGATTTCATCTGGGAAAGTTTTCAACGGCACCTTTACGATGACTACATTTATTTAATATTTCTCTCCTAAACCCTCATAGCGGGGGTGTTAGAATACTGCTACCGTAACACCTGCGTGCCGTAGGAGGCGACTAAGAGGGGAGCCCTGTAGCGTTAGCTTAGAATCGTGCTACCGCAAGCCCCTGCGTGTCGTAAGGGGCGAGGCGAAGGGGGCTAGGAATCCCTTCCTCTGTAAAATTTTCCCTAAAAGACGAGCGGAAATGAGGAGAGATTCACGCTTTTCTGAACCCTATTGTTAGGGTTGCTGAATGTGCGTGGTTGTAGTTCGAGTGAATCATAGCGTTGAGAGATAAGTGAGATGTTTGTGAGGAGGAATTTAGATGTGTTGGCGCTGATTGAGACTTAGTTGAAGGGTAAGGGCGAGTGTGAGTTTGGAGTGGTACGTGGAATAAAGTCAGGCGTGGATGAAGGTTGGCACGAGAAGGTGTGGTGTTGTTACTGAGTGACCGACTGGCTGGTAGCGTTACTGAGTGGAAAGAGGTGTCTTCAAGATTGATGTGGGTGAAAGTAAAGTTAGTCGTAGAAAAATAAGCATTTATGAGTGCGCACAGACCTGGTAGCGAGAGGAGTGAGGAGGAGAAGGAGCAATTTTGGACTGACCTGAGCAAATGTTTTAAGAGTTTCAGAAGTCAATTCAATGTTGCTGTACTAGGTGACTTTAATGCGAGAGTTGGAGATGCAGCAGTGGATAATGTGATAAGAAGATATGGCGTTCCTGGTAGGAATGATAGTGGAGAAAACCTAATAGGTTTGTGCATGGAGCAGAAGCTGGTAGTCGGAAACAGCCTGTTCAAGAAGCGAGATATCAACAAGTACACATGGGTAAGAATAGCCATGGTGCTGCGGTGCAATGGTGGATAGAGCGCTGATGGATTTTGTGCTGATTTCGTGGAGAGTGGTGGGAGGCTGTTGGATGTGCGGGTGTTGAGGGAAGGATGGAGGAGTGTCTGACCATCTGCTTGTGGGAGGAGGATTAAGAGAGGAGCAGAGGTGGAAGAGGAACAAAAGAGTGGGAGAAGGTTGAGAGGTAGTGAATGTGAGCGAGCAGAATGTTAGAAGTCCCAGCGGGTGTTGGAGGAGGAATATGACAACGTGAGAGGGCAGGACCTGCAAGATGTGGAGTAAGAATGCGAGACGTTCCGAGATGCTTTGTTGAGATGTTCGAGAAACGTGCGTGGTGTGCGCCGTGTGGGCGGGTGCAGACGGAAGGTATGCGAGTGGTGGAACGAGGAGGTTAAACTGGCGGTGGCGCAGAAAGGAAGAGCTTTTGAGGAGTGGCTGCAAGCGAGGTCGGTGGTGGCCCATGACAACTATGAGGAAGGGAGGAAGGAGCTAAAGCGAGTGGTGAGGAGAGCTAAAAGAGACGCTGATGCCAGGTGGGGCAGATGGTTGTGCCAGAATTTTGAGGGGAACAAGAAGATGTTCTGGAAAGAGGTTAAGAGGGTGAGAAAGGGAAAGACCGGAAAGGAGGAGGTAGCGAAAGATGAAAACGGACAGTTGTTGACGGAAAAGGTGGGCCGAGTATTTTGATGAATTGTTGAATGACGAAGATGACAGAGAGGCTGTCATTGTTGCTGTGAGTGGTGGGGCGCGGAGGAGGCCGATTTTCAGAGAAAATTGTTGCGGACATAACTAGGGAAGAGGTGCAGTTGGCGGTAGAGATTACGAAGTCAGGGAAAGCCCCTGGTTCAGATGGCATTGCGACTGGGTGCCTGAAAAAGTGTGGAATACCGATTGTCGAATGGTTGGTGAGGCTACTGGATATTAGCTTCGTGACGGGCGTGGTACCGATTGAGTGGCGCAGTGCCTGCATTGTCTCTCTGTATACGGGCAAAGGAGATAAAAATGTATGATGCAACTCGAGAGGTATCCGTTTTGTTATGCCTGGTCGGTAAGTTGTATGGGAGAGTGCTGATCAAAAGAGTTGGAGACTGTACGGATTGCGCAATTGGAGAGGAACAGTGTGGCTTTAGGAGTGGAAAGGGTGTACCGATCAGATTTCGCAGTGAGACAGGTCTGTGAATGTGTTCTGTACCTTCATAGATTTGGAAAAGGCTTACGACAGGATTGACAGGGGAGCGCTGTGGAGGGTGTTGTGTTTGTATGAATTGGGCGGAAATCTGTTTAAAGCGGTGCAGAGTTTCTGTGTTGGCAGCCGAGCTTGTGTCAAAGTGGGAAGCGAGGTGAGTGATTGGTTCGCAGTGAAAATGGGTCTGAGACAAGGCTGCGTGATGTGTCCCTGACTGTTCAATCTCTACATGGATGGAGAGGTCAGGGAGGTGAACGTGAGTGTGCTGAGCCGTGGCTTGGAGCTGTTGGAAGCGAATGGGCGGAGGTGGCAGTTGGGCCAGTTGCTGTTTTCGGATTATACGGCGCTGGTGGCGGTTCCAGCTATGTAGGCTAGTGTCTGAGTTAGAGTGCGTTTGAGGAGGAAGCTTCGAGTGAACGTGGGTAAAAGTAAAGTAATGAGATGCTCGCGGACTGTTGATGCAAGCAGAATTAGTGTCCTCCTGTACGTAGAGTTGTTGAAAGAAATTCAGTGTTTTAAGTATCTGGGACCCCATGTGGAAATGACTGAACTAGTGGAAACTGAGGTGAAGTCGCGAGTGAAGGAGGGGTGTTAAGTGCTGAGCGCGGTGAAGAGTGTAATGAGCTGCAGGACGTTGGAGGGTGTCGTTGTCCCAACTGTGCTATACGGAGCTGAGACTTGGTGGGTGAGAGCAGAAGAGAGAAGAAGGTTGAATGTTTTCGAGAAGAAATGTCTGAGGAACATGGCTCGAGTGACGCTGAGACTGCATTCTCGACCCAGAGTGTGTGGGTTACCGGCCGGACCCTTAAGCACAAAAGGGCTATATAAGTTGTGTGAGTGTGAGCGTATGAAGGAGTGAGGTGCGCCTCGCCGTCGGCCACTTCCCTTTCTGGAAAGATTCGACCTGGTGTCTGCATCTGTATCTCTTAACAGTTTTGAAGCGATCATGACAGGAAATTCCTCATTGGACTCTGAAATGGATGAGTTTTTCCAACTTCAATATCTAAAGCTGTATTAGAAGATAGAAACAGTATTCCTTTTGATGGTTTAAGCCAAGTAACGTTTCACGATACGATAAAGAACTGAGCAATTGACTGACGGTGGCTTCTTGGAATATGAACGGTGTTGAAAGTGTATCAAAAGGGCAAACATCTTCCAACTAAAATAAGAATAAAACTTTTGTTGTCTCGATACTTTCGATTAAAAACTATTTCGCTGTAATGAGTGAGGGCCATATGGTTTTGCAATGCGCTTCTGCTTTTTATTCGAATGAATCCTGAAGAGAAACTATTACAGAGACGTTTTTACGAGGAAATCTTGATAACATCCGTTGAACGTAGATTTCGACCGATTTAGACCTTCGTGTCTCGTAACCTTACTCTGGAATCTCGAAACTTCTAAGTTTTTCGACTGTCCTCGAGTTTTTTGAAAAAAGAAACTTTTGGCCGCTTGGCTTGGCGTCTTGCGCCTGTCGGTATAAATGTCTTCCAGGTAGCGAGTGGCGCTCTCAGCCGTCTGCCGGCTGAACCCCCTACCCATTCCTTTCCTATATAAGCGAGGGCTGGGCTACTCCATCATTCATGAGAACTAGCGAAGCTGCTTCCCGTGAGGAGACGTTGGTGCATAGTTAAGATAGCAGGGGGAGGAGGAGGCCCCATATGGCTCTTACTCATTACAGAGAAATTGCTTTTAATGGAGAGTATCGAGATAACAAAAGTTATATTCTCTTCCACTCGCAAGAGCCATATGGTTTTGCATAGAAAATACCATCATGTAGCGCAAGCTGGCCGATGCCAGAAGAAAACAGAAGTTGGATGGATCGGCTGCATCATGAACTGGGTGTTCCCAAAGAAGCGCTTGCCGTGTAAGGGAATGATAACACATTAGTATAAATGGTGGCAATGGCTACTGATTGGCGATTACAAGAACTGTCGACAACAGCGAAAAGCTAGGGTCCCAGCGGCAAACCAATAAGCGGGCCCTGAACTTGAGGACCCAAATAATATTCAAGTATGGGTAAATACAAATATGGCGTTGTGGCAACGGCAATGAACATACTTGCTCGACGCGGCCAAAAACAATATGCGGGATGTGAGCATGAGCAACCGAAGATTAGTTACGGAAACAATGCATATTGCCCTCCAGAGAGGGTGGGTGAACCGTCCGATAGGCAATAAATTCTTGATATAAGTGTTAACAATGTGTACAATAGCTAGCTCATATGGTAAGAGAGTTGTACTGCAAGTAGGATAAGGAAATACATATTTCGTAATCCGTAACCTGAAGGCTTTGCGTGCAGTGTCGCAGCACGCGATTGTAAGATAATGAAGTACGTGTTCTATGCTACGTAGAGGAGGTGCTGGCCTCTGCGGATGCGGAGTCCGAAACGTATGAGGCGAGAAAAACTATCTACCTGGTTCCCAAGAAGACGTAAGGTTGGTTAGGCTTCTCTACTGTGAAGAGGTATTTCTGCACGAATACGTGGGGCGACCACCAAAACGCCATGGATATGGTGTCTTGAAGCGGGACTCCACGCGTCCAAGCGAGAGACGAGGCACACTTTCGGGCATCGTGAGCTTTAGTGAAGGCCAGCGGTGTGGCCTCATTGATAAGCGAGCAGATGCAGTGCCCTACCGATGACGCCCTGAGAGGCTTGCCGGAAGTAGGATTGCTGAACAAGAACTCATCGTGCGATGGACATCGTGCTATGTAGGCTTTGAGTGGGGTCCTAGGGCACGTGTGCCCGGCCATCCATCGTGCTATGTAGGCTTTGAGTGGGGTCCTAGGGCACGTGTGCCCGGCCATCCATCGTGCTATGCAGGCTTTGAGTGGGGTCCTAGGGCACGTGTGCCCGGCCATCCGGCAGCAGTGAGGCGATAGAGATGAGCGGTGGCGTGCGGGTAAGGGTCTGGTTTTTGTACAGGGACTTGTCAGCGGTCAGGATACCGAGCATGGAGGGTTCGTGGAGGAATGGAGTCCCGTGCGTGACATGGCTGCAAGTTCAGAGACCCTGTTGCCTGCTGCGAGCGCGACGAGAAACAGAGTCTTCTGAAAGAACGCCCAAAACTGACGTCGTCTGAGTATTGAAGCGAGGAGAAGCAAGCATGTCGAGCACCGGCTCAAGCTTCCACCGCAGCACGAAACGTCGTTGTGGCGGATTCTCGTGAAACTGGGCCCTAGCCAGTTCTTGAAAGATAGCCCCGCGGGTCTTGACGCTAAAGCCATGTAGGAGGGGCAAATATAGCGCATACCTGTAGACCTGACGAGGGTTGAGCTGATTCTGCTTACCGGCGTAGTTCAGGGACGTCAAGAGGGGGACTGGTTGATGAACTGCGTCTGCGTGGCGCGTAGTCACGTTTGGAAACGAGTCCAGACGCTTTGGTATTGGCGTTGTGTGGACTGCCTGTGCGTGTTGACCAGGGTGCCCGCCAGCGAGCTATTGAATTTGATCGTGAGCACCGTTTTTTAAAATTGAATGCGAGATAACGCGAGAAGGGTCGTGATGTTAGAGGGACCTCCCTGCCTTCGATGCGCTGGGACACGTCAAGGGCGAGCGAGTTCGTTGAGAGACGCGACGACCGTGGGCCACCGCAGTGTGTTAGGGTGGTTGGAGACCACGAGGACGCCGCTGTAGCGGTACGTCTCGAGTTTGCGGATCACTTAGGGGATCAGGTTGTATGGAGGAAAGAGGTATATTTCCTTCCACTGATTCCAGTAGCATTGAAGAGAATCCACTAAAGCCGCTTGCGCGTGAGGAAACGGGGCTGCAAATAGTAGGAGCTTGTGTTTCCCCGGATGCGCGAAAAGGTCGATGTGCATGGGTCTCTCGCAGGGTAGAGAGGCGGGAGAAGCACTGAGGCGTCAGCGCCCATTCCGTTTCTACCTGGTAGGAAACGTGAAAGCTGATCAGCCCAATCGTTCTGCGAACCGGGAAGGTAAATCGCGAGGAGGGAGAGGTGTTGGCGCTGGAGGATCTGTAGGATCTGTTGGAGCTCTGCTTCGAACTTCTGCAGCGCCGGGGCCTTGCTGGAGCCCAAGTGGTTTACCATGGCCACTGTCGCGCAGTTGTCGGACATCACGCGGACTGTGGTGTGGTGCCAATGAGCTCGTGCGCCCAGCACGTGTATGATGGCCAACGATTCTTTCGCCTTAATATGGAGATTGCGTTCCCAGGGAGACCAGCGGCCGTAAGACTGCTGGTCGCTGCAGCATACGGCACCCCACGCTTCGTTCATGCATCCGTCCACAGGAGGTGCTTCGGGGGAGGCATTACGAACGGGACGGGGGTATGAAGAAAAGTCCCGTCGCGCCAGTGCTGAGCTGCCTGGCGGTAGGGATTGTTAAGACGGCAAGGCTTGCGGAGAGGTGGAGGAATCGTGCTGCGATCACCACCTCGTTGAAGAAGTGGCGAGCATGGCGTAAGCAAAGTGTGAAGAAATTTATTATGCCGAGGATTCTCTGATGCTGTCGGAGCGAGAAGGTTCCGCGGTAAAGTATCTCCGTCCCTGCAGTGGTCGATGTGTCGTAAAGCTGGGGCGATGGACCCGGCCGCGCCGTTGAATGTTACACCCAAGAAGTCGATCTGCTGGGTGGGTTCTAGAACAAGATTTCTCCATATGGACGCGGAATCCTAGTTTGAGGAGAAAGTCGCAGGCTGTCTGGGTGTTGCGCCGGCAGTGAAGTGCTGTCGGTGCCCAGAGTAGCCAGTCGTCGATGTAGAAAGCCGCATTTATCTCTCCTGGTGGATTAAACGAAGGGGCAGCATCGCGACCGTAGATTTTTGGTCTCAGGTTGAGACCGAATGGGAGGGCAAAATTAAAAACAATTGGCCTCGCAGTTTGAAGGCCAGGAACTTTTGGAACCTGGTATGAATTGGAATGTGCGGGAAGGCGTTTTTTATATCCAACTTGGTGAACCAGAGAGGGGGGTTCAGCACTGCTCGTATGCGCTGCAGGTGGGACATGCAGAACGTGGATACCGGGATGTATTTGTTCAGGTCGGAGAGGTCGATCACCAGGCGATCTCCTCCCGAGGCCTTGGGAATCGCAAAGATGCGAGATTCAAAAGCCGGCTGTCTGGGAACCGCCTTGACTATGACTTTGCCCAGAAATTCTGATACGAGGGGTTCTAGAATGTCCTCTCGTTGTCGGTGAGCAACTGTGTGATCGAGGGGGGGGGGGCGTGGCGTCCATTTCCAAGAGAGGCCTGCGGCGATAATGCGTTTGACCAAGTGCGTAGCATTGGTCCAGTGCACGAGGCGGCTCCTAAGGGTTGCCGGCAGAACGTCAGTTTGCGGAAAGGGGGGGGGGGGGGGTGGTCCCGCTGTCTGCGTTAAGCTGTGGGCTGCGAGCGGAAGGGGAGGGTCGTTTGTGTGCCGAGGTTCCCCTACCCCCTCCGCGACTACGTCTCCTTTGAACGTATTGGGTGGGTCTCCGGACCCCCAGGGCAGATGAGGGGGAGGCCTGGAGCTTGTCTGAAGAGCGCCGGAGACCACCCGCCTCCCTTGAGGTTGCCTAGGGTCCTGCTGGAACGTAGGGTGCGCCCTGGGCGGTGCGGGTTGGCCACGAAAGGAGCTTCGTGCCATTCCGCCTCGACTATAGAAGAGATGCTGTGCGACAGTTTCTCGGTGTTGCGGGGGTCTCCGTGGAGCAGAGGCAACGAAACCTTATGTGGAGGGACCCAGAAAGGAAAGGATCTCTGTCCTGCTATCGAAAGTGTCCAGCGCTTGGCTAGCCTGTAAGATCGCCCCGCCGGTGAATAGTTGAGGTTCAAAGTCCGACCCTGCTAGAAGGGCGGTCCGGGCGGATTCCAGAGCAAGCCTGTCCAGCGTCTGAAGCTGAATCTGGTATCTCCACTGAGCTGCGTGACGAATGTGAACAGAGCCTGTGGTGAGCTCTGACAGACAAAGCAGTGACTGAGGGGTAACTGGCGTACCATCGGTGAGGACGGGATTCCGGATGTGCTCAAAGATCCCCGTCAGTGATGCGCCGTAGCCGCGCTGGTTTTGAGCCACCTGCGTGCGGAGTTGGAAGTCCTCGTTACGTGCTTCTATGGCAATATGATGGACCGGGAAAGCAATCTAATCCTTTGTGGCGTCGAAGTGAGCCTTTGGGGAGAGTATCGGATTGTTTGCGAACTCCATCGGGGACTTGACTACGGGGCAGTGTGATGTGAGAGCAAAGTGCGTGTTTGACCAAGCGTCGAGGTCTTTCGGTGCCGACCCGTTGGGCAGGGTGGTATTGATTTGCTCGAGGAGTTTGGGTAGTGCATTTGGGATACGTTCTAGAACGAAAAAATCGTCCTCTCTGATGGTCACCCCCTGATGGGAGGGTTGCTCGACCGCAAAGACACTCTTACGAAGCTGGAGAGGGAGCTTCTTCGAACCTGATGTCGGCAGAAAAGGGGTGGACCTGCGGACGAGTAGCTGAACCGCGGCGCTGGTCGAGTCCACCGGGAAGAAAATGAAGTTAAGGCCTCTCCCATGAACCTTGATCAGATTGTTAGGAGGCTATGTGGTGTAGACCTCATAGTCGCAGCTCACCAATCCCTCTGTGTACGTCGCGATAAGGGGAGGTACATACCACCTCTCCTGCGGAGAAGGGGGAGAGGCGGTATTTTGTCTGCTGCCGTGCTGTCCTCCGTTGCCTTCCGTTTGTTCCATGTCTCCGAGTAGCAAGGTGGATTGCGTCGCGTGCCCGGAGGTGTAACGTGGCGGGAGTCAGGGTGCAAAAAGGACCTTGTGTCCGATGTGACTGCCAGTGTATCTCCGTCTCATGGACAGAGTCGTGGGACGAAGTTCACCGAGAACAAATTTAGTACGGCAGGGCAATAATTGCCGACCCCATCAGATGGGCCGCCCCGCACTGAATCTTACCTTATGAAAAGGTGCGATGGTCTGTCAGGATCGAGTGAGGCGGGAGTGCTCTGCGTCCGAAGCCAGATCGACGAATGAATGATGGGGTAGCCCAACCCTCGCTTATATAGGAAAGAAGGGGGTTGGGGGTTCAGCCGGTAAACGACTGAGCGTGCCACTCGCTACCTGGGAGACATTTAGACCGACAGGCGCAAGACGCCACGCGCCGTCAAGCGGTCAAAAGTTTATTTTTCCTAAAAACTCGAGGACAGTCGAGGAACTTTAGAGTTTCGCGATTCCCGAGTAAGGTTAAATGACACAAAGGTCTAAATCTGTCGAAAATTACCCCAAATACGTCGTTTCTCAGACAGTCTGGGTGTCCTCATTCAGCCTAAAACACTGCACTACGAACATCCCGTTCTACGTAAAATGCAGCACGATCTCTTAGTGAAGGCCGAGACGGGTCAGGCAGTTGAACTCTTCTAGATCCCCGGGCCCGCGGGAATAAGAGGCAACGAACTTGCGGACTCGCTTGCTAAACTGATGTTGAACAATTTTTCGCAATACATACCCGGGACTCGTTCCCTATCATCAACTCCTATGTAACATCCCGATGGGATGAAATGTGGCAACAGAGTCGACAAAAAAATGCTTTCAGTCAAATTCTCAGTCGGAGAATGGGAAACAAAGTTCACCTACAGAAAAGACCAAGTGTTCATCAGCCGCTTATGCACGGAAAACACGTGGCTAACTCACGAACACCTGATGGATGTCGACATAGGACCAAACGCGCCACCTTGCCCCTGTTGCCACCAAGTGGCTATCAGCGTGAGACACTTACTGACGGATTGCGACACGCTCGCGGCAGCCCGACGAGCTGTCTTAAATCCCCCGTGCAACCTACAAAGCCTACTCACTGACCCAACCTACCGTAAAACACACCGGACTAAACGAAGCCGTCTAAACCCCAAACACTTGTGCATGTGAGGTGGTCTCTCCACCCCTTTGCGCACAAAGATAACAATACATTTACGTAAATACGCGTTAACTCTTCACGTTCTTGTACGCGCTAGTACGCGAATATGCCACAATTGAAATATGTACTGACTTCATCTTGACAAGACGAATATTTTCGCACGCGAGGCCGTGCGAACTTAACTGAATCAACGACGGTCGCGCGCTACAGGGGAGCCTAATATGACTCACGTTGAGGCTCGAATTAAATCGTAAAAACGTCTCTGTAATGTTTTCTCTTCAAGATTCATTCGAATAAAAAGCAGAAGCGCAATGCAAAACCATATTGCCCTTACGAGTGGAAAAGAATTATAAAATATTCATATTTAGATGCTCTAATAAATCAAGTTTATTAGTTCAAGCTACGGACGATGCTGGGATACCTAATTATTCTGCCCTGACGGAGGTTGAAAACCCTAACGTTTGGTGTAATGTTAGGGTTTTCATTCCCTTTGGTGCTGCAAAACTTACTCGGATTCAGTTGTCATAGCGGCTCACAGCGTAGATGTCACCTAACCCAAAGCAGTGGGGACAGCTAGTGCTCTGGCAACAGCATTTGCGTGGTGCTGCCACAGCATTTGCGTGGCGATGCCACTTTGACATGTCGGATTCCGGCTGGGCGTTACGTTCAAATAGGGAGTTGTTCACAGCTGGCTAGCTACTTGTCCAGTCGATATTTGAGCTTCATGATGCTTGTTGTAGCTGACAATGCAGCACTCGTTTGATCTCGTGTATTTCCAGTGGCATTTGATTGAACAACTGAGGTGCCGGCACGTGAAACTGTTCAATGCTACGGTTTGCCTAGTTATGTCTCTACTCTGCTTTGACACTTGAAGTAACATGTTCTGCCAATTCTTGCCTGGTTACTCACTGTAACTTTTTTCATGTTTTTTGTCATTGACCGAATAGCTTTCTTGAAATTTCCGTATGTTTATGACCGGGTATCTTTCAAAACGTCTTTAGAGTGTGTATCACTTTGAGGCTGCGCTACAGATACAGACACTAGGTCGCATCCTCCAGAAAAGGGGATGCGACCTAGTGTATATATACAT
>SDVV010002594.1:0-22668 GCA_016164225.1 Gammarus roeselii
AATATGGTAACCGTCTAAATACTCTATCAATTTTCATTAAATGCGGGAAATAATGCTATAATTATCATATTTTGGCCCAATAATGTTTTAATCTATAGTCTCTCTACCATGTCCGAAATTGTTACTTTGTTCGCAGCAGGAAAATCACCAGCTCGCCAACTTGTTTCGTTGATTTCTTCTGAAATTTGCATTCTTACCTTACTCCCATGTCCATTAGTGTCAGGTATTGATCTTCTGAGTGGTATTCCAGTTGGGGTCAAGCAGATTCGCTTAGGATGTCATTCATATCGTTTCTCACATGTAGTTAAAATCGATTGGTTTGGAGGCAAAGATTAGCTTGCTCCGAAAGCTCCTAACAGCTTTATATGGCTGTCAATTTTCGTACTGTATCATAATTCTAAAATGGAACATAAGCATGTTAACTGTGCAATCATGTAGTAATAAACTGTTGAACGCATTAACTCAATAAGCGATGTATAACAGCAACGTTCTCGAGCCAAGATCTCTTTTATTCAGCAGTTATCGAAACGTCAGCCGCAGCTGTTCCAGAGCAGCTGATCGATGAGGATAATCATTCAACATTGAAACGAAGGCTTTGATCTTAGATCAATTTAGGACGGAGTTCACCCCGATTCTTGGGTCGCCATTGTGGTCTTCTAAATGTTGTCCTAGAATTGTGTGGTTCCATTTTCAGAATCGGAATTAATGGGTCTATTTATTCCATTGGGAAGTAAGAATTATTACACAAAATTGTTCAAGGTAATCCTGTTTAAGTTATTCATTCACTTTTCTATGAGTTAATCATTACAACAAGTCCACGAACGTTGTGACCATTTCCTCGAGGACTGGCAATATTTGATAATAAAATTATTAAGTTTCTTCATAGGAATTGTTTCGCTAAGTATACAAAATGATGAAACACAGAGCAAACCCAAAGTACACAAGACCTTTGCAGGAAACTAGCACATCTGCCATAACTTGATCCCACTAATTACTCACTCATTATTTCACAAGTATATGAGTATCGGTATCGTTCGAATACATTAGAGTGCAGTTACCGATACTCAAAAAAAGGCTGATACCGCCGATATCGGCATAGATTCGTATAATGTCGGCAGTTCCCAATTAAAAAAAATATGGGTGATCGACCGGCTTCTGCTCCGCTTTATTTGCTAACAATACAATCTACCAATAATACCTGGCATTCTAAAAAAGGGGTGAATAATGATTCAATTTACAAATGAACTTTGAAGTGTTGCAGCAATTTCTCTACTCGTTTGTATATCTCCCTCCACTGGTAGTGATTGGGTGGCATTCACAATAAATTGAAGGTCTGTGACTGAAAGTTCCAAAACCACATCCGCTGTTCTATGTTCTATCTACGAGAACCCGAAAGCAGTTATACAACTCGGCTTCTCAGCCGTTCAATTGTTGCCTAACCGGTTCACGTTCCGCCGATCAAACTCGAATGACCTGTAACATTGAATTGGTATAGATTATAAATTATGCAATAAATTTACATGGAGTCGAGCCAATCACCGTCACTGCATAGGTCTATTTTGATAACGTATTTCCGCAATATTAGGATGCCTCTGTTAGGATACTGCACTGTAAGGATGATTCTGTTTGGACGCCGCACTGTAAGGATGCCTCTGTTAGGTTGCCTCTGTTAGGATGCCGCACTGTAAGGATACCTCTGATAGGATGCCTCTGTTAGGATGCCGCACTGTAAGGATGTCTCTGTTAGGATGCCGTACTGTTATGTTTCCGCTCTAGTTCATCTATCTTTTATTTCAGCTGTGTGTATATTTCCTGCCTGTCCTTCGCACAATTGAAAGGTGTTATTGGTATTCCCTTTTCCAGCATGTCAAATGTAACCGGTTCACTGCAACAAAGTCATAGGGAAATCGCGCAAAATGAAGTAACACTGAGCTAATCCGACGATGACGCGCATTTATATCAATTGCGTAAAAATTCCGTTTCGAATTTTCGATATAATCGTCACAACCCTCATCAATAATGCTTTGTACATTTATATCTGCTATCTACAGGAAACCACGAAAATATAACTCAAGCCAACTCTTCATTTGCCCACCGGTAAATACATTACAAGTCTAACTAAGATAGTTAAGGCTAACATAGAATGTGGCATTTGCCACATCTCGTACGTCCCCGAACTAATGGCTTCCGATAGTTCTTCTGGCTCTGCCAGAAAATTGCGCAACGGTCCCTCACATGAGGATTGCAAAGGCAGCGCTCTGCCAACTCTGTCATCAGGTAGAGGAGATTAAACATCAGGCAAAGGAAATTAAACAACAGACAGAGGAAATAAAACAACTGAAAGCACAATTCAGTCATGGCTCCAATGACTCGTCCATCACAACGACAGTTAACACGGATACCCAGCAGGTAGCTATTGAATCGAAATTGGAAACGAGTAAAACAATTCTATGAATTCAAAGATCTGATGAACAGTGAATTAGCAAAAGTCAAAGAAACTGCTGGTTCCCCCCTCCTAAACCAAGTGGAAGAACTTCAAGTGCACCTAGACAAGAAGAAACTTACAGCTCTAGACGAAGAGACAAATAACAGCACCAAATCGACTGAAAATGCATTCAAAGATAGCGAGGCATCACACACTACGATAGTAAGCAAGAGGCAGTCACGCCGTGACAATGCATTCGGCCACTATCTCACCACATCCGACCCAGCACACATAACCGTACTGACGTCTTGCCCGATGAACTGGAAACTCAGAATACATAGGAAATTTTAGTGATTGGTGATTACTATGTCACCTCCCTCAAATTAAATCAGCGAAAAGGGAGAATTGAACTGAAAATACTCGGCAAAACATACTTGAAAAGCGACAAAAATGAGGGCATAATAGAAAAGAAAAAGATAACTTCTTTTACACGAATTGTTTTTCAAATCGGAGCTATAAACGTGTCAGACAAAATCGATATAGAAAAGGGTCAAAACCAGGTTGAGAAATGTCAAAGGTTCACACGAGAACATACATGTCACTGGCATCTTGCCACATCCGAACCAAAGCAGATACAAGTTCAGCAAGATGATTTTTCATAACAAACGCCGGGTAACTTTCGCCATAACATAGAAAATCCCTTTCTCTGATCATTGGGAAGCAATGATTGACCTAACGTATTATCAATTTAATAGAATCACCAACAAGGCTCGCATAAACACGTACGAACTTGATGCCATCAAAAATATCCTTATAAACATCATCGCTGGACTTGTCACCAAAAATAAGTCAGAAAACGCACTCGATATGATCCCCTTAACTCCGCCAGCAGTACCTGACGAAATGACCCACGACCCAACGGCCTCCGCCCGTTTCAGCAATAGATACACAACAAATATAAGAGCCCATCAAAACATCACGGCAGGTCATAGCAAAAATGTTCCTTCCATCGGTCCAGTCCGAATTAGAGGCAATAGTGGCCGCTCCGCTAGTACAACCCTAGTGTACGAAAACGAAAGTCTTTGCTCCCACACAAGGCCTCACAGTAGAAGAAAATTAAGTCAAGCAAATCAAGTTAATGTGACTAACGGTACTTTCAAATGTTACTATGCGAACGCTAGAAGTTTCCAAGACAAAATAGACGAATTAGATATCCATGCAATGAATGAATGTATCTACATAATAGCTATGACGGATTCGTGGATGAAATTGAGCACCAGGCATTATTTAGGCGAATTTACTCTCCCCGTTTAATCACTATTTCCCAAAGAAAGACCAGGCCGAGAGGGTAGAGGATGTGCTGTTTCTCGTGAAATATAAAATGTCAAATCACCCTCGTCTATCGACCACCAAACTGCTAGGTTGCGAGTGGCATCGACCTTTACTACACCCTCGTCGATGTCGTCACAACACAACACAGTATTGTGCTGGGAGACCTCTAACGAAACTAACAAATGCACTGCCACCGGCTAACGTCTCATTGATTTTGCAGACGATAAGTTTATGGCCCAAATAGTGAAAACACCTACATGAGGTCGCAATATTCTTGATCTCCCATTTAGTGCAAGCAACCCTCGCGTCACGAACGTCGAAGTGAGCGAACCACTCGGAGCTAGAGACCACAAACTGTATACGCGTTTTGATAGAGCTCAATGGGAAAACGTCAACAAACTGCGAAAAAGTCCTAACTTTAGACTAGCCAACTTTGATGGCTTGAGAGAGTCAATGGCGTCAGCAAATATAATCCTCGGACAATATGTCAATGAATCGCATAACATTTTCTTGACTCCACTTAAAAATATCGAATATGAGTAACAGGTGAACAGCAGTCAATCAGCCTAAGTACTGAAAGGAGAATTGCAGCGTCTCCCGTCACGAAAGAAAGCAAAGCACTCGATAAAACAGAAACTGCTACATGACGCCATAACAAAAAATGAATGCATCATCAGCAGAAGAGATCTAAAGAGGGTCCCGAAACGTAAAAAAAAAGATTATGTAAATAAAATTGCCGCCAATGACCAATCTAACCGGAAACAATTAGGCGATTCGGAACTGCTTGCTCGTTGCAAAGCCGGGTCCGAAAACAGCGTCGAATCGGGGCCGCAATCATTCAGGAAAAACGCCTAGTCGCAGTCACGCTCGTGTGTACTTTCAGGGGCTCCATAACTTAAAACTAATCAAAATAGGAGAGCAAGACTGTTTCGTCACACTCTTCTCAAATACAAAACAGATAGTTTTGCACACTAATCATGACTTCAACCAGTGCACAGGGTAAAGCACTTTTAACTTAGAAACAGATGAGGAAATTTTCATTCCAGTATTTGGATCTGTTCAAAATACCATTTCAATTTGGTATACTGTGGAAAATAACATGAAATATTTGCTCAGGCAGCTAGTTCTAATAATAACACATATAAATGTAGACCAGACCCTAACATGAACCATGTCGCAAGCATTGTCAACCTTATCCCTTAATAATTTAAGAAAGTGAATCCAAATAAAATTTGAACGTATTGAAACCAGTGTTTAAATCACTCTAGTTGTTAGATCGAGTATGCGAGGGTCATTCGCTCGGTTAGGAATTGGCTCAGCGAGGGATTAATTAGGTTTCGTGACTGCAGGGCCCAGTTTGGTCAATCTTTTTGCGAATTAGGATACAATTCCAGTGAAGGTGTTGCAAATCTGGTCAAACCAGTGATTTCATGATGACGCTGTGCCTGTAATCAATTTTGAAATCGTGTGAGTGGCGCTTTGGTTATTTCGACCTGATATTCAATGTTGAACCAATCGCCAAAAGAATGACACTGTATCAGTGTCAGATTGATTATTTGTAGTATATAAATATAAAGTCATAGCTTGCTACGACCGAATTGTTGGCGAAGGGACGGCTATGATGCGACTCTGTCCAACTAAGATCGAAACACACCCCGGCCTCCGTCCCCTTACAATCATCAATCACTTCTTGTCCAACAAATGGTGTGCCCACTTTATTCATCCTTATAATATTTTACCTCCATTCCTTGATTCACATTCATAACCACGCTCAGCATTTGTCCCTTGCACCTCTTGTCTTCCCCTCCACAAGCCCGTCCCAAGGCCCAACTCTACCTTTCTCGATCACACCCTTCTTCAATAATGAGGAACAGAACTGAAGGCAAGAACAATCAACACTCGCATTCAATGCTCGTAGCAAAATGACCGCCAGATCTTAAAAACAAATTTAGTAAACGTGTCGTCAATATCATCTCACTACTCAAATTGGGGTTGTGTTGTTGTCATGAGGCAACATGAACCGATTGAGAAGGTGCCAAATCAAGTGGGAAAACATGTGTAACAATTCAACCATGAACCAAAAATCGATGTAATTTTCCATTATTTAAAACTGAAAAGGCGACCAACTTTGGCCGAATGGCATTGTATCTTGCACACAATAGCAGGATCATAAGAAAATCAAATAATACGTAACGATAAATATAGCTCAGAGGGAATAAAAAACGAAAACAATATAGGAAGCGTCTAACTACGTAGGCGGTTTACGCGCCGTCACCAGCTAACCCAGAGATAAAACGCTTCTCTCTGTTAGAAAATATTGTGCAAACATGCTTCACAACAACAGATTTAGCGATTGAGTTCCCAGTAATTCGATGCAATACAATCAAAAATTCGGATCACCTTCTTAGAAGAATGATACAAATGAGACCTAGTGCAAACTGTGATTATCCGACCCAAATTGAAGTGCGATGGAGTTGCCCAAAACTCATTAAATGTAATTAAAAATATATGACCATTGAAGCAATCTTCCACTCGTCCACACTCTGGAACCGTCATTCCGGACTACAAAATACTGCAGCGAACCAAAATAGGTAATCGAAATATAACGTGCAGTGTTTCAACGGGTGTTCCTTATTTAAATATGACAACGATGCATCGTTATTTGCCGAAGAGAGACCAGACAATCATCACAAAGTGACACCAACTGCTGTGTAAGCTAAAAAAAGGGAACACAAATCACGAAGTGTGCGCGCTGGAAGCAACAATTATTCCATAGCATCAGTAACAATATACTTAACAATATCTTGATATGACATACATATGTAAGAAGTTTGCAATCAAACTTGCATCGAATAAAAAATCCTGATAAAGAATTAATCACCTGACATAGCTAGGATCTGATATTAGCAAAACCTTTATTCAGATGTCAGTGTGAATGTTTTTAATTAGAAATATAGTATGGGAAAAAGGTTGAACCCTGATTTCTGTGCGAAAAGAATATTACTCTACTCAAGCGATGCAAAACAATGGTGATGAACAACATGCAGGTCCAAAAAAAAAACCTTTGCAGTTTGATCACTTGACAGACCACCAAAATTACTAGCAAGTAATTTAACAGACCACCAAAATTACTAGCAAGTAATTTAATGACTGACCTTGAGAGGAAATATGTTCTCAGATGGGATGCAACGGCAGTGAGGAAACATTAAATGATTGCTTCATAGCATTGTTTGATTCTCTCCTATTCTGGCTGTCCCCGATATTTTTCGGAAAGTTGACATTTCTGTTGGGGTTGTGCAAAATGATTCACCCTGCAACGTTCGGATGCGTGTGCGACTGATGGAGCGGAATAGCGTTTCTGCCAATGTGTAGTATCAACCTGTAACCAAAATGTACGTACTACCAATCATTTGCATTCGAATAAGAGATAATGTTAGCAATGTCATGAACTCTTTGGCTACGACCTGCGGTGATGTTTTGATGGACTCATGTATTGGTTGTGTGTATTGTGTTGGCATGGGCAGAGGCCATTGTGTCGCTCTGTCGGACATTGCTGGTGGAATTGTGGGTTGGATATCGAATAAGTGTTTCACATATTTTCAGTGACGAGACCAGCACCAATGTTGGTGATTCAATTCAAGTCATATTACTTTGAGTCGATCATCGTTTCCCAATGAGTGTAGAATTGGATATTCTGAGCTTCGCAGAAAGTTGCTAAGCCATTGGTAAGATATATCATCATGCTTAAGTCGTATCTATTTTAGTTCGGATGGGGCAGGATAGCAGTGGCGGATATTCGCGTGCGAATGTTTAATTTTTTTATCATGGTGTCATATCTTTCCATGTCTTTTCCGTCTGCGCCACCACTTCTTCTGACCCAGCTTGTAGTATAACTGAAAAAGAAGTAGGTATCTTGTCCTTCTTGATCAAGCTATCATTCACGTCAATTATAAGGTCTGGATTACCGAGTGTTTTCAGTTCGACTCTCCTCGTTGGCTGATTGGATTTGTAGGAGGCGTCACTGTAATCAATCAATCACAATAGTTTCCTCTGTATTCTGGTTGTCCATTTCATCGGGCAGTACATCAAATCGATTACGGGTATGTAGGTGGCTCAAATAGCTGTGAATAATTGATGGAAAGAGATTGTGGTTTCTTTTGTTTCTGATTATCAATGAACTTTGGGTTGACTGTTTGAAAAAAAAACTTGTTATTTCATTTGAATGACGTTGAGAATATGTTTTATAGAAACAAATGCAACGTCCGGCATCCTGAAGGTTAGCTTAGATGGATTTATTTGTCATTCTTTTGATTGATATCAATTCAATTTCCCACTCTGTGAAATTATTCAAAAAAAGTGTTAAAGTTACTGGTATTCATCGGCCTATCCTTCAGAAGAATGTTGCTCGACATGATAAATTTCCAGTTATTTTGATGAATGTCTCAAAAATATTTTTGAGATTTATTAACACGAATCACGCTTCCCAGTAAGATTTTCTTCCGAAAATATTTTTAACGCTTTCACTATCCTTTTTATTGAAGTTTTACAAAATATCTCATAGAAAATCAAAATCAGAAATATATTCTGTAAGAAATTGTATAATGTTACAAACCTAACTCGTGTGTTTCACAAAGCTCTTAGCACTTGTGGAACTTGGTCGGCTTCATTTTCTGTTCAGTACCAAGAATTCTATTATTAGTTTTTCTCGCTAAAGTCAATTTTCCTATTACCGTGCCAAATGAAAAGGGTTGGATCTTCAGGAATCTCTTTATTACCAAGTGATTTGCTTCTGCCGTTCTTTTGGAATTTCAGAAGTGGCTGATATTTGATCTTCGTCCTTTCTCCAAAAATAAATCTCTGTACAAATTTGTGTTTCATCTCTGTTGTAGACGAGTCATCCCGTATAAGGAAGCATTCTGGGTCTTTTGTTCACTCGTGAACATTACTGAAAGACAAGATATGTGGATTATTTTCAATGCATGTCCACTGTCATATACACGATTGCATATAAAGTTCTCCATAATGCATTCATTAATCGCTGTTCTAAAATATACTCTCAATAAATAAGTAGTTTGATCAAAAGAAGGAAAGTGTAATAAGGTAAAGTGGTAGGGCTGCTACAACAAGTTTTATGGTATCTCATAATCCGCAATGATTGCACCTTAACACGGAGAGTATCCGTGGAATCGAGATGAATAATTCCGCTGCAGGGATTGCGATAATGCTGTCAGTGCGCCAGTACTCAGCATGGCATGGTTTGATGGTCAATCGTCTGTGATGCTGATGCAGAGAAGCTGATGGGGCGGTGTCGTTCCATGAAATACTTTCCCGACGAACAGAGGCCATAAGGTCAATTGTATTGCTACAGGATCTGAGGAACTTATCCGTCAAGCTGCCATGTGTGGAAGTGTTTTAAGAGTCAAATGTCACGGAAATAACAGTAGATCGTAATGTCATGTAATGGATGACTCTATTGATTATTGTGCTTGAGCAGCAGTCATTAAATGCAAATAAATGGATAAAATCACACGTATGCTATGGGGAGGAGCTCGGCAACTATGACCAGCGAGACTACAAAGAATACAGTAGACGACAGTTTCATAACTCCTCATGCTGTGCCAGGACCTCCAGTTGCGGGGTTGGGCTTAAGATCATGAGTATAATAAAACAAGTGTTTTTAAAAGGTGCTGGAAGTTTGACCGTGTACGATTGGTAGTCTCAAATTATTTTTTACGCTTGGATGTGGACCACCACAGGGATCATTCGTAAATTGCATTCCTTGCAAATCTCGAAGAGCCGTGTTGCCTCAGGGACGATTCGTGTATCGTATGCCCAGTAGGTCAAGGAGGTCCGTGGCGAGAGGCGTGACTGGTCGTGCTTTGTGCACCTATTTCGAGTTAACTCATCTGACGACGCATCCATGGGTCGCTTATGTGGATAGAATTGGTGAACAATGTTGAGTATTTGTTGGGATCTTATGTGTCCTGCTATTTGTGAATGGCGGAGTGCAAAATAGATGGTAGAAAGAACAATATAATGGCAATCCTGTGAATAAAAAGTATAAGCTGTAATCTAGAAAAATAGGTATAAATAGGTCATTATTAACCTAAATTTACACAATCAAAATATTCCTATTGCTATAGCCTATATAAGCTATGACCTCACCCTCTTTCTAACCATCTTCTTGGTCCCAATATTGCAAGGCCCGTAGAAGGCGCCCCAACTCTGCAATTTACCAAGAGTGATGGTGCTGAGCAATAAGGTGGGGCGGGCCTGTTGAACTGTATATATGATAGCTGACTGCAGTGTGAGCCGATGAGACATCTCATGAAATGATGTGAACCGCCGCAGTGTGAGCTGATGAGACATCTCATGACATGATGTGAACCGCCGCAGTGTGGGCTGATGAGAGCATCTCATGACATGATGTGGACCGCCGCATTGTCGGCTGATGAGAGCATCTCATGACATGATGTGAACCGCCACAGTGTGGGCTGATGAGAGCATCGCATGACATGATGTGGACCGCCGCAGTGTGGGCTGATGAGAGCATCGCATGACATGATGTGAACCGCCGCAGTGTGGGCTGATGAGAGCATCTCATGACATGATGTGGACCGCCGCAGTGTGGGCTGATGAGACATCTCATGACATGATGTGGACCGCCGTAGTGTTGGCTAATGAGAGCATCCCATGACATGATGTGGACCGCCGCAGTGTGGGCTGATGAGAGCATCTCATGACATGATGTGGACTGCCGCAGTGTGGGCTGATGAGAGCATCGCATGACAAGATGTGGACAGCCGCAGTGTGGGCTGATGAGAGCATCTCATGACAAGATGTGGACCGCCGTAGTGTTGGCTAATGAGAGCATCTCATGACATGATGTGGACCGCCGCAGTGTGGGCTGATGAAAGCATCTCATGACATGATGTGGACCGCCACAGTGTGGGCAGATGAGAGCATCTCATGACATGATGTGGACCGCCGCAGTGTGGCCTGATGAGAGCATCGCATGACATGATGTGGACCGCCGCAGTGTGGGCTGATGAGAGCATCTCATGTCATGATGTGGACCGCCGCAGTGTGGGCTGATGATAGCATCTCATGACATGATGTATATATTTTGTTCAAAATAGCGTTACATCTAATTAGAACTTGAAATGAAAATACGCATGTCGAATTTAGTCCGGACAATCATGAGTACTTCCACGGCTTCATATTAAATGCGAGTAGCTGAATGCTATCTGTTTTCATTTATCAAACAAATGTCTAAATAACGATACCAGACCAAAGACTATTAAAGCAAAAACCCGAGGCTCGATTTGTAGGTGCGCCATCGCCCATCATCTGATTAAACTAGGAATAGGAGACCGTAACCCCTGGTCAATTCCTTTACCTCCTGGGATCGTTTCTCCGCTCGTCTCATTGGAATTCAATAAACAGTGACGAAACGCTGACAAACAGCTCTGTTAGAGAGCTGTTTAGCGCTGCATTGCCACCACTACGTACAAAGAAGAGGTCTCTTTGCATTCCAAAGCCGCTTCGCACTGCCGATGTCACGAATTGCCGTATCATGGCTGTGCAATTGGCGGCATCGCATTCCTATGACGTACTTGCACTAGGATGTAACTTTTTATACTCTGATTACTGGCATTTTCACTGTTCCCTATAGCACGTTATACTGACTCTTTGTTTCGTGATTTTCGCAGACTCTTTCGTGATTTTTTGCACTTTTTCGTGTTTTATTTGCAAATTGTCTTGTGTGAGAGCTGTGTCAAGTGCGAACATTTACCGTGTTAAGTGAGCTAATAAATAATAAAATAGATATATGGAATAAAAATTAAAATAATAAGCTAATTAAGTAATAAACCGCGCCTGTGAAAAAGTGGGCGAAGATTCCCCTGGACGACGTTTGAGGATGCCTTCTACTCTGGCGGACTGCTCGGTCTTCTTTGCCAGGATGAGCAGTAGCGTCGTCAGGGACCTCGCGGGAAAGGTCTTTGCCCTCGAGGAGCAGCTACGCATTGTCGCCAGTGAGTATGTGAAGATGAGGGAGGAGATCGGCAGGACTTGTGAGTCCGTAGCGGAGGTGAGAGCCGAGGTACGTAAGGTCCAAGAAGACCTTATTAGTAAGCGTGAACTAGAGAGTTCCGCTGAAGACCTCAGTAGAAACTTACGCTTTGGTATGGAGGAGGCTAGTGAGAGCCTGGCGGAACAGATGAGGCAACTAGTAAAAGTAAACGAGTTGGTGGTCCATGCTTTACAGCTGGACGGAGAGGCATCCCGAGAGAGGATTGACCGAAGGGACATAGTTCGGTGGCGGGGGAGTCGTGGTGATCTTGCTCTAACTTCCTACCGTGACGTCCTGCAAAAGAGTCAGCAACGGCAGCACGCATCCACCCATAAAACCATGAGCTCGCAACTCGCTTCCACACCTACACCCAAATTCGGGGTACCTACTTCCCGTCAGGCCAAGAGGTCATCGGCTACCCGGAAACTGAAAACCGGGACAAAGCCGATACCTCGGACCAAGACATTCGCGGATCGAAACCGCACCCAACCTCGACGGGGCGGCGATTCGGATGAATTTCAACAGGTCCAGAACCGGTTCACCTGCGTGGACCGGCCCGCGTATGTGATGCCAACGAGAAACACTTTTGAGAGGTTCATGGACCTGGACGGCAAAATTGAGACACATGTTCTAGGTGACTCTATCGTCCGACACAAGGCGGTTGAATTTGCTTATAGTTGTAAGGCAGAGAGGCGGATTATTTGCAAACCCGGTGAAACTATTGAGAAGATCAGAGATGCCATTGCAGATGTTGTGGTTTCCAGCCCGGATACACTAATCGTCTGCTGTGTAGGCACCTGATGAACTCAAAATCGCTAAAATTAGTCAGATACATATATATAAAAGCAAAACAGACTTAAAAAAATTATCGCCCAATATCAGTCCTGCCCGTCTTGAGCAAAGCTTATTGCGAAATATTTTATACTAGACTATATACTCATTTTGTCTCAAATAACCTACTTAGCCAAAATCAATTTGGTTTTCAAGCTTTCAGGAATACAGAGCATGCTTTATTAAAATATGCTGGAGACGTTGTTGATGGGTTTGACAGTGTTAAAGTCACCGCTGCAACTTGTATGGATCTCAGCAAATCTTTTGATTGCGTGAATCACGAGATTTTAGTTGCAAAATTACAGCATTATGGAGTTAGTTCCATCGATAAGAGTTGGATAAAAAGTTATCTTCTTGATGGAAAACACCTAGTGACTCGGAATAAACAATCATCATCTGCCGATACATACGTTAAATATAGGAGTTCCGAAAGGGTCGATCCTAGGACCTTTTCTCTTCCCTAAATATATTAATGACATTGTAAACACTAGCAACAGGTTATCCTTTGTACTGTTTGCAGATGATATTTCAGTTTATTCGACCGGAAAACACCTCAATGATACTATTACTAATATGATTAATCAATTGGTTCACATTTCAAAATGATTCACATCCAATAAGGTGACGTCAAATGTTGACAAGACGCAGGTCATGATATTTTCCAGGAGGATGATACCCATTACTAACACACAAGTCGAATTCAACGGTCAACAGGTGGCATACAGTATGTAACAAAAACAAAGTTTATCGGTGTTATCGTAGATCAGAGACTTAACTGGAAACGTCACGTCTCATTTGTTGCCGGGAAATTATCCAAATCGTGTGGCATCTTATACAAAATTCGAAATTGTCTTACTACTCCTGCCAAAAGGCTTTTGTACTATAGCCTTATTCATCCTTTTCTAACGTATTGTGTTAACGTGTATGCGTCTACCTACATAACAAACTAAAGACCTATCGTTCTTAGTCAAAAGAGTGTCATCAGAACACTATCTCATGCTAGCAGACGTGACCACACGTTGCCTCTATTTTGTCAATGGAACATTCTCCCACTGTGTCAAATCATTAACTTTTCCGCTGCAGTGTTTGTCTACAAAGCTTTGAATCATTTAACTTATATTGATAACAGTTTTTTCATTAGGAATAATCCTATGTATGATCTTCGCAACAATACGGATTTGCAAATTTTCCGAAATTCGTCAACACAGTCCCAACTATTTTTAAAATACAGAGCCTCTAAAACCTGGAATTCGATTACCATAGATATAATGACTGGTAGAAGTATTGCTACCTTTAAACGTGAACTAAAAGTATACCTGTTTGAACTTGTACGTGCAGAAACTCTTGAATTGTAATTTACTTCTGCTATGCAATTTTCCGTGTCAACTAGTTGTGTTTCAACATTCAATCTATAGATGCTATCATTCTGTATACATATATTTTCTCTCGCCTCACATGCTTAAATTTCTAATTATCTTGTTCATGTAGAAATCCATCCATTTAGTGTACCCATAGATTTTGACTCATTGAATTTTTTTTTCCCGTGTGCATATGTTAATATGTCATGCTAACTATGCAGTTTGTTTCAAATTGATGCCACCTTACGCCAAGCAATGTGTGAGTAATGTAATAGACAACCTCATGTCGGACATTTTCTGCTCTCAAGCTAAGTAAAGGATAGTTGAAACAGTAAATAGTTATGATAAAGTAAACGTCGGTGATCAGACTTACTCTGCTTATTTTTCTAGAAATTAATGATCCAAATTAATGCTTGCATCTGTCTCGGCATATTAAAAAGTGGAGAGTAGAGGATGTCCTCCAACAATGTCCATCGGTTGGTCCTTACTCCTCAACCCTAGTTTTTAAGTTAATATTAAATTCACCTAGGTAGCAAATGTTGTCTTCAGAACAGCTGACGCTGACGAAGACTTGGTACGTATCATCTGTGTATTCTGATATTTCTGTTATTTTGTCAACATGTCATTATACCTAAATCAATTGTAAATCCTTAAATGCTAAAAATTTGTTTGATGATTAGCAGGAGAAGCCGATCTGTTCCTAAGAGACGGCCTACACCTGAACGATGTAAGAAATGACCGACTTGGCCGACTGCTCAATCTAAGCGAAGAAATACTATTCCTAAAATTCAGAGGTCCAGCGTGCTTTGAACGGTCCAGTTTTGGCCGCAGGAAACCCTACCTAGAGGGCGATGTGCCCGCAGCGATGTGCCCGCAGCAGATGTGCCCGCACCGATCAGTCGCTCCAAGAGGAAGAAGCTGAGGGGCACGGTAGATGCGTTTTAGGGCTCACAAGAAGACAATTATAGGGATGATCAAGATCCTGGTCCACAGCCGCCAAGTCGAGACCCCCCCCCCCAATGATGAAGATGTCGAAGACCGAGACACGCACCGGTAAAAGGTCTTGTTGTGTAACGCGCAGTCATATGCTTCTAAGTTCGACCAAATGAGGGGACTGGCGACCATATACTCGTTTGATGTCATTGGCATAAACGAAACATGACTCAATTTCCAGAGTAGAAACCTAGAAGCAGAGATAATGCTACCATGCTAGAAAATGTTCAGCGTGAACAAACCTACACCTATTAAACGGAGGGGCGGGTCCGGGGCTGTACATAAAGGAGATAATGCATTCATTTTTTTTAGAGCAACGCTTGCCAAAAGTTTCTTGCGAAATACTCAACGCATAAAATCAAAGAGCCCATGCGACATTGAAGCTGGCATTGGTGTACCGCAACAACCACACCCTCGCGGAACAAGAAAATAGTTTCAAATGGAAGAAATAGTTTCAAATAATTACGAGACTATCATCTTCGGTGACTTCAATCTCCCTTGTATTGACTGGGTAAGCCTAACTTTACAGGCCCCGGGCAATAAACTAATGGAGTTCATCGCCGATAATGGCATGACCCAATATGTTCGTGAACCAACCAGTGGGAACAACATACTAGACCTAGTCATGTCAACTTTGGTGCGTTTGGTGGCCAACATCTTAGTTGGCAACAAACTTGGAGGTGCTGACCACAACGCGGTGGAATTCACCATCAAAGTGCCCGTCCAGCCTCTGGGGAGCTTTACATCGCCCCAATTTTGTGCGAGCAGACTTCCAGGGGATGAGAGAACAACTGAGTGCGCTTAATTTAATCGAACAACTCAGAGAATGTACGGTGTACACTTGCTGCCGCATCCTCAATGAGAGAGCTCACGAGACCTGAGACCGATGTATACCCTTGAGGACAATTGATCCCTCTCAAAGGATCAGGCCCCCTTGGGCGAAGCTGCAAGAGCCTTGAACCATCAAGATCAACTAAATGCGCAACGAATGAGGGACAACACCACAGAGGCTGCAGAACTGCCTCGTCTGGAGTGTAGCACAGCCACTAGACTTGTCCGATCCTCTAAGCGCACGAAAGAGAAAATCATTGCGGATAACGCCGAAGAGAACTTAATGGATTTCTATCGCTACGTCAACGAGCGTAGAATTGCTAGGGACTCAGTTGGTCTGCTAATGGATGAACATGGTGTCCTCAGTACGTCACACAAAGACACGGCAAGTGTCCTGAATAGTTTCTTCTGTTCAGTGTTCACAGTTGAGGTCCCCGGCTACGAACGAGATACTGGTTACGCTAGGGAAGTCAGCCTCAACGACATCACGTTCACAAGAGAGAAAGTTGCCAAACAACTGAAGAGATTCTACATTTACAAATCAATCGGTCCCGATAGAAACCACCCAAAAGTTGTCAAAGAAACTCGTGAACAGTTGGCGGATTCCCTTACCCACATCTTCAACTTATAGATGACGAGTGGCGAGGTCCTCGCAGACTGAAGAGTTGCCAATGTAACGGCAATCTTCAAGAAAGGTGATCGACAATTGCCCAGCAACTCTCGAACGTTCAGCTTGACGTCGATCGTGTGCAAACCATCGAGAGATTGATACGAAATCATCTCGTCGGTCATATGTAAGACAACGGACTCATTCTTGACACTCAACACGGCTTACGCCGTAAGAAAAGTTGTCTGACGAACCTGCGGGACTTTTCCAATGAGGTGATCAACGTGTACGACCGCCACAAGGCAGTGGGTGTCATCTACCTAGGCTCCCAAAAAGCCTTCGACAAGGTGCCGCACAGGAGACTGTTTCACAAAGTCTCTGAGCTCGGCATTGGTTGCAACTAACTTCGCTGGCTGCGCGCCTGGCTAAAAGAACGCAAGCAAAGAGTCAGCATCGACCAGGCTTTGTCCTAGTGGGCCATTGTTACCACTGGGGTGCCCCAGGGCAGTGTCCTGAGGCACCACATCCCACATTTGTAGATGACACGAAGCTCTACCATGCAGCATGGAGAGAGGGAGACAAAGTTGAGATTCAACAAGATCTCAAAAACCTCGTACAATGGTCGGAAGCGTGGCAGATGCCCTGCAATGTGGCAAAATGCACAGTTATGCACATGGGATGTTGCAATGCCAACTTCAACCACACGATCGCATGACGCGATCTTGAAACTGTTGACCAACAGAGAGACCTGGGCGTTCAAATCTCGAAAAAAAAATCAAGTTGGCAGCGCAGGTCGAAGAAAGTTACAAGATAATTAATCGTAACCTTGGCTATATCTCCCGTAACTTCCTCTGCAAAACGATGGACATCATTGTCGTTGTACACGTCCCTCGTCCGTCCCCACCTCAAACATGCAGTCCAATTTTAGTCTCCACACATGAGGGGTGACATAGCCAAACTGGAACGAATCCAGCATCGTGCTAATAAGCTTATCCCGCAGCTACGCCACCAAAGCTACCAGATAGGCTTAAAGAGCTTGGCCTCATCACCCTCGAGCAACGAAGGCTGAGGGGCCACGACATTCGTACCCGAAATAACAGGGCGAAAACTTGTGGAAAAACGTTTTGATACGGTAGTATCGGTAGTTGGCTCCGAATCCGTGAATGTGTTCAAAAACGCGCTCGACAAGCACTGGACTCCGTGACCCGGTTAACCTGAAAATGACACAACTTCACAAGGGGCTGTAGAGGTTATAAGTATAGGGACATCGGGAAGGAGCATGACACGGCTTTATTCTAAATTCAAGCTATTACTATTAATAAATCCATTATTAGTTAGGATAATTGCATGTCGCTGGTAGTAGTTGTAGTTGTCAATTATCACTCATAATTCCATTATCAGTAACAATGTAATGATTGCTCTTGCTGACCAACTCAAGCGACTGAAAAACTCCATATCGGAACGGAACGCTTCTACCATCAACATTGCAATTAAAGGCAGACTGATTATACTGCATTGCAAGTACATATAGACTAATAATATCTCGAGAACGAACATTCTTAGAATTCACCGGGTGAGAGGTGTTACGGTGACTCTCATCCACCCCTAATACCACGCCAGGGCCACCGTTACTGGGTGTGAGCCCGTAACGGTAGTCGCATTCACTCATCAGCTAGCCTACGAGGCCGTCTGCTGATCTAATTGGAGAAGCAGATGCAGGGACTATGGTATCATGAAAATCGACGCCGGCTAAGAGGAGGGCTTGCTCAATTTTATGAGGCGGTGAAGACTTGGAGGGATACCAAATAATTTTACTCCCTATTTTTATTATTCTTATGAGGTACGGTTCCCGCATTCACCACCACAGCCCATGATTTACGAAAATTGAACACGCACCAAAAGGAGAGCTCCTGCTCAACTCTGTGATACGGCCTAGATTCGACGGGTATCATCCATTGCTGATGGCAACGAATATCTTCCTACGGAGGAATCTTGCCGACACGATGGCATTTTTCTTCTTACTTTTCTACTCTCCTTAGGGAGAGAAATGAAAGGAGAATAATGGGGAGAGATAACCAAAACTACAAACTAGTGAGGGTGAAGTCTGCCGGCGACTCACCCACACACCCCATGATAGTCGAAAAACGAACCCGCACCAGGAAGAGAGCTATGCTCAACTCTTAGGCACGATTAAGATTCGACAGATATCATATATTGTTTAGGCAATGAGTAACTTCACATGGAGAGAGACCTTGCCGACCCAATGGTATTTTTCTTTCCCTATTCTACCCTCCCTGCGGGTAAAAAAAGAGAGGAGAAAAATGGTGAGAGATATATAAAAATTACGAATTAGAGCTGGTGAAGAAGTCTGTGACGACTTAGCCGCTCTTGCTGAGAAGCCGCATTGGCGGCCTACCCCCACACCGCATGCTATGCAAAAATCAAACCGCACCAGAAGGAGAGCGCTGCTCAACTCTAAGGTACGACGTAGATTCGTCAAACATGTGCGGATGAAGTCCTCCGGTGACCCAGCGACGCTTACCGAGAAGCCGCAACTGGTGCTCACACCAACACCTAATGATATACGAAAATCGAAACCGCTTCAGGAGAAGAGCTTGCTCAAATCTTCGGTACGCCGTACATTCGGAAGATATCATCCATGGTTGAGGCAATGAGAATCCTCCTATGGAGAGACCTTGCCGACGCGATGATTTTTATTTATACTTGCCTACCCTTCATGTGGGAGAGAAAAGAAAGGAAATAAATGGGGATAAAAACCTCCATCTGTTGAATCAGTGTGTACCTTCCTATGGTAGGGCACTGTCGACAAGATGCTACTCTAATGTTCTCCTCCTATTCTTTTCGTGTCAGGAGAGAAGAAGAAAAAATAAGAGAACAGATATTAAAAGAAAACTGCTTCATTTGGGTGGCAACGCTGGTTTCCTAATAGACAACATTTCCAGAGATGATCTCTGACATCTCACAATTAAATAGTCTAGTAGATGTCCCTCTGGTGTCTCACCCTAATGTAGATAGTGAAACATGATGATATATATTGCAAATGCCCTCCGGCATATCACCTTGTAAGTTTATACAGTGTGAATGAATTAACCGTCTTCTCTCTATTGTAGCACAGATTCGGCCGAGACCTAGGGGAGCAGGGAATGGAGAGACGTATATGTGCTAACCTTTTCTCCCCAGATGTCCATTTTTTCCACAATTTAAATACCGGGTTTGCCTTTTTTGGATTAAAACTTAGCGATAATTTTTTTTCAAAAATTTAAAATATTTTTGATCCCTTAGACTAACCGAATGTTCGAGCCAATCTAAAAATTTATATATTGGTTCCTGTCTTTTCCGGATTAAAAAACTTGCAATTACTGTTTATCATAATTTAAAATACTTTATATCGTTTTACTAAACTTGATTCAACATAATTTCAACACGTAAATATTCGTGACATTCTTGGACAGAAACACGCAGTGATAAGGTTTTTCAAATTTAAAACACTCGTGTTTCTTTTGACTAAACTCTTTCCAGAAGATGTCACTCCGACGTCTCACTTTGAAGTGCGACAGCCTTCAAGAAACCACTTACGTAAAGAAAACTTAATATTCTGAGCACATGTGGGACGACCACTACCTAGGCAACTTGTTGTGTTGCTCTCCTAAATGTGCCCATACTTGTCGAAATTGAATTCCCATATGCTCTGGGGCAAGCCGACAGGCATGCGCTCGAGAAAAAGTGTGAGTCCGCTGAACGAATGGGCGTGTTCGTCTCTGCTCGACCGTCTGAGATGCGACCGCCCGGATCCTAAATACTTCTCTTCCCATCTTGTTCGTCCCGTTCCTGAATTTTCATCATGATACCCAACCCTGTCTTCTCCGGGGCCAAAATGCCCCGGGTAGTAGTGGGTTGGTGGTAGTCTGTAGTTGTGACAGTAGTGGTGGTCCTTCTCTTCTCTGTCCTTACAACCTTCCTTTTTCTCTATGTGTGCGTGAATTTCTAAAGCCTCGTTGACTATCCCCCACTCCTTTCACCTCTTCCTAAAGAAACACTTGACATGATCACTCGTGCTCGTTTGTTTTCCTTAATCTAATCTAATCTACTCTGTTCGTCTTGTCAATGCCGCTACTCCTACTCGGAAGCCGCTCTTTGGACCACGATGACGTTCTTTGCACCCCGATGATGCTGTTTCGTCTCTAATGCCACTATTTGCATCTCCGATGCCGCTATCCACACTGATGATGTCGCTATTCGAGCATTGTATAAACGGACTGTCCGTGGTTTGCATTATTTCGTTATTTCATCCTTGCTTCATTGAGTCAATCATTCAAATGTTTTCCCAGCCCGTTCAAGACGCAAACATAAGAACCATTCGTTGGACTAGTCGTCACACCCTGGCCTGGGATGCAGCTTTGCCCACGGCGTTTAGTTCATGTTAATGTCGTCATAGCATTATAGGAATCCATTGACCTCGTGTTGGTCAACTGAGCAGCAGCAACGTACTGCAGAATATTCTATTACCCAATGATAATGTTATGTTCGTCTGATGCTGGGCTGGGGAAGCAATAGCAAGGGACTACGAACAGCATAAACGGCAAATGAGTGCTGTTCCATGATTCTGCGCCTGTTGAAAATGATGAAGTATTGTTACGTTATTACGGCACGATTGTTGGTATACAGCCTTCAAAGCTGGTGTGCCTTCAGCTCCACTGAAGGCACACCACCAGCGCCACTGACACTGACGTTGGTGTGCCTTTAGCGTAGCTGATGCTGCTGCGCCGACAGTGCAGCTGATGCTGCTGCGCCGTTAGTGCAGCTGATGCTGCTGCGCCGTCAGTGCAGCTGATGCTGCTGCGCGTCAGTGCAGCTGGAGCTGCTGCGTTGGCAGTGCAGCTGGAGCTGTGCGCCGTCAGTGCAGCTGATGCTGCTGCGCGTCAGTGCAGCTGGAGCTGCTGCGTTGGCAGTGCAGCTGGAGCTGCTACATTGGCAGTGCAGCTGGAGCTGCTTCATTGGCAGCGCAGCTGGATCTGCTGCATTGGCAGTTCAGCTCGGAAGAGTCGTTTGAACATATTTGTTTATCTCGTTCAATTGAGACCTGCTCTACGGACGCATAATAATGATGTTCTCCTCATAATACTGCACTGGGGAGTCGATTCAATCAGCACTATAGTAAGTGATGCAAAACTTGTTTGTTACCTTATCTGTCAATTATCCTTATCATGAACTTTATCATAAACATTTAGAAATAGTGATCACAAAACGGCGTCAAATAGTTGTATGCATGGAATAAATGCTAATGTACAACAAATTACTGAAAACAGTTTCATATAAAGACAGACATGAAAACGATACAATTTGAGAAGTGAATTGATATCCTTTTGCTACTTTATCCGCAGATTAAAATGCAGAACTGTATTTGGGTCAACAGGCAGGGAGGATAGTCGAAGTCCGTATATGAGTGGTGCAGTCATACAGTATGAATCTGTTTGTAATCTCAGTAAACACACTCACCATCAAAGTCGCATACCGCTTCCATATAATTATCTTCAGATATTTTGATAACTGGCATAGACACTTTATTATGATACCAGGTATAGTCCGAAGATTATGATACCAGACCTTGTCCCGAAAATATGTTACCAGGCACAGTCCCGAAAATATGTTACCAGGCACAGTCCCGAAAATATGTTACCAGGCTCAGTCCCAAAAATATGTTACCAGGTGCAGTCCCAAAATATGTTACCAGGCACAGTCCCGGAAATATATTACCAGCACTGTCCCGAAAATATATTACCAGGCACAGTCCCGAAAATATATTACCAGGCACAGTCCCGAAAATATGTTATCAGGCACAGTCCCGAGATTCAATTCTGTGAAATCCTCAATCGATGTTAGTTGCCTTTGAGGTTGATTGAGATATGCAGTTGTTATTCGCGTACCATCACATTATATTTAGTATTGTAATATGTTTGTAATTTCCCCAGGATCAAATAATTTGGTTTCATTGAGGTTTGGGTGCCTAAGTCAAATTTTGATAACCCAAAATCGAGCACCGATAATTTGGTGTTTGAAACTCCATTTTGATAAGAAATAATAGAGAACGAAAAATATTATTGCTACAGCTTATTGAAAGCAACGTCAACAAATGAACAAATAAAGAATAAACAACACACACACACACACACACACGCACACACACACACACACACAC